>PGTU02000002.1:43007160-43149257 GCA_002896215.2 Cicer echinospermum
CTAAACCCTAAAACCTAAAACCTAAAACCTAAAACCTAAAACCTAAAACCTAAAACCTAAAACCTAAAACCTAAAACCTAAAACCTAAAACCTAAAACCTAAAACTTAAAACCTAAAACCTAAAACCTAAAACCTAAAACCTAAAACCTAAAACCTAAAACCTAAAACCTAAAACCTAAAACCTAAAACCTAAAACCTAAAACCTAAAACCTAAAACCTAAAACCTAAAACCTTAAACCTAAAACCTAAAACCTAAAACCTAAAACCTAAAACCTAAAACCTAAAACCTAAAACCTAAAACCTAAAACCTAAAACCTAAAACCTAAAACATAAAACCTAAAACCTAAAACCTAAAACCTAAAACCTAAAACCTAAAACCTAAAACCTAAAACCTAAAACCTAAAACCTAAAACCTAAAACCTAAAACCTAAAACCTAAAACCTAAAACCTAAAACCTAAAACCTAAAACCTAAAACCTAAAACCTAAAACCTAAAACCTAAAACCTAAAACCTAAAACCTAAAACCTAAAACCTAAAACCTAAAACCTAAAACCTAAAACCTAAAACCTAAAACCTAAACCCTAATTCCTAAACCTTGTTAAGACAAATCACATAAGAATTTAATGGGCATTTTTGGCTTTTTGGTACTTATTGGACGAAATGCAATGAATACTACTAAAATGTACAAAAGAAAAACATATCATAAACAAAATAACCAAATCAAAATCGAGTGAGATTTATTCACTTATTCGACGAACTACATTTATAAGAGCAAAATGGACAAGAATAGAACCTGAAGACCCTTACCCTTAATCTTAACCAAATCTCAAACTCAAACCCTAAATCTAAAATGAATAAGAAAATAACACAGACAAAAAGAAACATATCAAAACAAAATGTCCTCAAATCAAATCAAGTGAATTTTTGCACTTATAGGTTGAACTACATCGAGTGAGTCTTGTTGCACTTATTACACGAACTACAATTGTTTTAGAAACAAAGTGGACTAGAATACACCTAGTAAAAAAAAAATGACCTAAAATCTATATCCATTGAGTAATTATGCACTTATTCCATGAAATACATCGATTAAACCAAAATGAACTAGAACAATGTAGTTCAACTTCACCCTAAACCATAACCTAACCCTAAACCCATAAACCTTAAACTCTAAACCTAAACCCAAAAACCTAAACCTAGTAAATACCACCAAATGACCTAATATATTAATCTATTGAGCTTTTGCAACTTATTAGACTAACTACATTGAATAAGAATAAAAATGGCTAGAATAAGACTCTCTTGTAGACTGAAATGACCTACATTATAATGTAGTTAAAGATCAAAATGAACATATATATTAGTGTATTGAGACTTTGAACTTATTCGATGAACTACAATGAAATAAGAACTAAAATGGACCCAAAAAAAACATACCAAACCACAAATGACCTAAAATCTAATCCATAGACTTATGCACTTATTCGACGGAACTACATTGATTAAGAACCAAAATAGACTGAATAGACTAGACCTAACCATTAATCTTAAAACCTATAACCTCAAACCCTATACCCTAACCCTAACCATAAGTCTAGTCGAGCTAAATGACCAAAATATTAATGGGTTGGAATTTTGACATGTATTTGATGAACCATGAATAAGAACTAAAATGTTACAAAAGAAACATATAAAACCCAAATACAAAAATCTAAATCAGTGAGATTTATTTCACTTATTGACGAATTACCATTAATTAAGAAACAAAATGGACTAGAATAGACCTACACCCTTAACCCTTAATCTTAAAACCCTAAATCCCAAACCCAAACCCTAATTCCTAAAATGAATAAGAACTTAACACGGACCAAAAAGAAAACATATCAAAAACAAAATGTTCCTTAAAATCTAAATCGTGTGATACTTTTGCACTTATTGGTTGAACTACATTGATTAACAACTAAAATGGACAAAAAAAAAATTAACAAATTTCAAAATAACCTAAAACTTTAATCTATTGAGTCTTTTGCTCTTATTACATGAACTACATTGTTTTAGAAACAAAGGGCATCTAGAATACATCTAGTAAATATATAAAATGACTAAATCTATATCCATTTATAATTATTGTGACAGTCTAAACCCAAAATAACATTTATAATAATTATATACTAAATTATTTGAAGAAAACTTGCAGCTGATAAAAAAACCTGTTAAAGAGAATAAAAATTTATATCTATTTAATTTGGATATCAACGTTTCTCTAAATACACCTGTAACAAATTCAACTTTGGTTTTTTTTAATTATTATAAATAGTACAATATAAATGAAATTGATTTAGCTATTATTTATTGATTTAATTCCAAGACTTACTCGTACTAAGTTTTCATATAAAAAGTCCCATTTGTAATAACATAAGTAAAATACACATTACAACATTTAATTCCCGGTATCACCTATCAGAGCGGGGTTCTCCCAACTTGAACTTCGAGACTCCATTAACCTTTAACACTGGGATTTCGCAAACGCAGGGCCAAACAAGTCAAACAACAAAAACGAAGGAGGTGCGTTTTGAAACCATGTTGATAGTATAGAATAAATAAGATGAACACGCAATTAATCATCAATAAACGTATGATTACACAAACATCCTTAAGGAAAAACATCACACTATATAGTCAAATCAATAAAATCAATGCACTTCACTGTAACATCAATGCATCGCATAAATTATTATCACACATATACATTAATCACAAAAAACAATCACAAGAAATTGCAATGATATGCATGAGTTTAGTCTCTACTTCAATAATGTGGTACCATTTTAACTCTGAAGTACTTGGTTAAGAGGCTTGATATATGGCCACCATCCCGGTGGACGGACAATTCAAATTGGCCCTGTACTGATAGATCCCCTCAACTCAACCCGAGACACATATACGTGACAGTCGAGGTAAACGTGTGTTGCATGGTAGCTCCCGACATTTGGAGTGCTACCTCCAAGTCACGTACGAATTTCACCCGAATATATCCAAGGTCTAACAATCTTGCCTTAAGGTTCAATAGTAGACCGCCACGATCAGGCTCATTCACTTGTACTTCCCCGGAATCACTAGGCTTGTCAGGCCCTATCTATATTATTACAAAAATACTCTTCACTTCACAAATATCAATATTGAATTTTCTCCTCGTTGGCCTATGATACTCCATTAAGACGCCATCTCAACACAAATTGGAATAAAATTATTTCACCAACTATGGGGTTACTTCAATATCTCATCACAAATTCACAATTCACTATCATTAATCATATATCATCACATAAACTCGTCACAATTTTATAGAATCACTATCATAAATCAAACATCATCATTATTATCACATAAACTTATCACAAATTTATATCATAAATCACACATCATCATCAATTAAACTTACATTATACACTGCATTCACATAAACTCATTTAATCCATACATGTGCACCAATTCATTTGGAAATCAAATATCTCTCAATAATATCAAAATATCACAATAATGTTAATATATCTCAATAATATCAAATATCACATTTAACGAAATTAATTATCAATCATCAACACCTTATAAATATTTCTATTCCAATTTTAATCTCACAATTTCCATTTTGCATATTAATTAATTTATCATAAGGGCTACTACCGTACGTAGCGAGCCCCAGATGAATCGTTGGGAAATACGGTTTTCCCGTTATCTCACATATATATTATACTCATGGAAATTCAAACGCTTTCTCACCTTTACCTTATTTCGACACTTTCACCTATGAATATGATCACGCCCAAAACAATCTTTGGTCTCTTTGACTCTTTTGTCCTTCATCGATCTAACTCTACAATTAATGGGTAAGACGTCAAAATAATTAATGAAGAGATTCTATAAAACTAAATCCGAAAATCAGTCAAAGAAAAATTACCGTAAAAATCAGAAAAACAATCAGTGGATAATATAAGCCACTTTTCACACGGTCGTTTTTGACGTTGGTTTCACTCAATCGGACTTACGGTGAAGGAGAAATAGTGCAAATAACGAATTCTACAAACAGAGAAGTCAGATATTTTAGAGAGAAAATTGGAGTTGTTAAAAATCTGAAAATTATCTTTAATTCACTAACCAAATATAAGAAACACATACTCAAATTTGGAAAAAAATTGGAGAATGTTTTTTTGGAACAATTATCGATCACTGGTGTCAACGATAGGTTATTGTTGTGTTTCTCTTTGGTTTTACGGCTGCCTATTCGACTCCCTTCCTTTTTTATTTTATTTTATTTTATTAACAATTAGAATTGGTAAAATCTCCATTGATCCTTTATTTATTTTTAAATAGAAACCAATATTACTAAAACTAATGTTTTAAACATTATTTTTTAACATAATTTTAATTACTAAATATTGCTATATTTCCAATCTAATATTTTATAAAATAAAGTATTAATCTTTTAAATAAATTATAATCAAAACTCTCATATCAAAATAAATCACCTAATGATACTTCTTTTTTTATAAAATATCGGACACTTAAATACTTAATCATCACTAGAGAATATTCAAATTATAAAATAAATAAGATATAAAATCAACAACTCGTTAATATTAATAAACTAAGTCACATACTAATATATATATATAATATAGGCTATATATATATATTATATATATATAATCACAATATCCCCCATTAATAAGTATATAAAAATAAAGAAAATCAAACACATATTACCACTATCTCAAAATAATTAATTTATAAAATAAATAAATTAAATAATAAAATATATCTTTAGAATTAAAGAAATATATTTAGTAGCACATTTAATATTAGCCAACGCATAAAAGAATGTTATATTAATTGGTACGCGTATATACACGTAGAATCACATAAAATCTTATCTTCAAATATTACACTAAAATACTATTACTTTAAAAAAATATAATAATAATAAAATAAAATATTTATTATTTCATATCGCTCATTTAATATAATGTGTATACAAACTAGCACATCATAGAAAACATCAATATAAGAAATTAATCACAAGTTTATTAAACATATATTTTATAATAATTTAACATCATTTAATTATTTAAAATCCTATTTAATTAATAAAATAGTTTTGTCATAAATTATTAGGGTGTTTACAATTATGCACTTAAACCAAATCCTAGGACCCTAAACCATAAACCTAACCCCAAAACCCTAAACCGTGAACAATAAACTTAGTTAAGATCAGATGAACATAAGATATTATTTCGTTGATATTTTGCACTTACTTGACTAACTACATTAAGAATCAAAATGGACTAGAATGAACCTCGTAACGACAAAACTGACGCTACAAAATTATGCATTGAGACTTTTGCTGTAAGACCCATAATTTTAAAGTACCATTTATGTATTTTGGTGTATTTTGGATTTTGGCTCGGAGGCTTTTAAGCCAAAGTAATATAATTTGGAGTTTTATAATAAAAAGATATTTTAATGCCGATTAAGATTTCTCGTCGAGTAAATAAATTGAAATTAACTGCGGTGAATCCTTTACGTAGAATTTAATGCGTTACACGGTGAAATGGTATTTAACAATATCATGATTTGAGATATTTGTTAAGTTATATTTATTAATATATGTTATGTATATATGTTTGATTGAGGGGAAAAGAAAGGAAATAGAAAAGAAGGAAAGGAAATAGAAAAGAAAGGAAAGGAAATAGAAGGAAAGAGAATAGAGGAAAGGAAAAGGAAAGAAAACTAAATCCATCGTCTTCTTCCTCTGAGACCGTGAACCAAATTCCTCCTTTCTCCCATTTTCATTTTCGTCGCTTTCTTTCCTTCAAAACTAGTAACCCAAGGTTGGGGGAGAGTTAGATCAAGGTTTTCGCAACTCCACTCTTCCTCTTTGATTCGAAACGGAAGAAAACGGTTTTTGAGATCGCAAACACAAACCCTCCGTTTCTTCTAGATCCAAACCTCATTTCTCGAAGAGATAGAAGGGAAAGTTGCTCACCACCATGCTACGGTGCTAGTGAAACTAATTTGGAAGCGGCGTTGTGAGCGAGATTTTAACCGGAATTACTCGCGGTACCGGAACGCACGTTAAAGCTAACGTTGAGGTAAGGGCTCCTTCCAAACTTCTAGTTTGCATTAGGGACTTATCTGTGGTTGTGTAGGAAGGAATTTGTTAGGGTTTAATGTATCGATTTGGGGAAAACGAAACTAATGTGTTATGGGTAAAACCTTAGAGTTAGGTTTTGTTTATGTTGATGTATGGTTCGCAAAACGAAACGATTATGATTAAATGAAATTTGATGTATCTGGGTGTTTATGTTGCGTTGATTTGTGTTCGTTGTATTTGGCGTGTCATACTTGAATGTTTGTTAATTTGGTTTGGTTGTTGTGATATTATGGTTTGAATGTGAGAGTATGTTTTGTGTTTGTTCCGGTGGAATTTGAAAACCATTAGAGTTAAACGAGTATAAATGGGGAATCTTTTAATACCTCGGTTTACTTAATGTGCTTTGAGGAAAAGGTTTAAGTAACTGGGCGTTGAGAATGGGGAATCTCTTAATGTCCGGTTGCTTAACTATCGTTTTTGAAAATCGTTTCGGTAAATGAGTATTAAGAATGGGGAATCTCTTAATGACTCGTTTACTGAATGTTTTGTGTGAAAATCGTTTAAGTCAAAAGTATATTAAGAATGGGGAATCTCTTAATATGTCTGTTTGCTTAACATTTTGTTTTGAAAATCATTAAGATAAATCGGTATTAAGAACGGGGAATCTCTTATGACTTATTTATTTAATGTTGTTTTGAAAGTCGTTTAAGTTAAAAATAGGTATTAAAAATGGGGAATCTTTTATATCTGCATTTGCTTAACGATTGTTGTGGATGGAGTCTGTGTATGCTCATGCATTTCATTCTGGTAAATTGTGTTGACCCGTGATAGGTGACACCTTGGTAAACTGTACTGACCCGTGATAGGTTGGTACGTTTACGATTACGTTTTTGGTGAATTGTGCTGACCCGTGATAGGTGGCACCTCGGTAAACAGTACTGGTTGTGATAGGCGGTACGTTTACGATTCCCGCTTTTTTTCTTTTAGTAAATCGTGTTGACCGTGATAGGTGACACCTCGTAACTGTACTGACCGTGATAGGTGGTACGTTTATGATTTACGCATTTTAGTAAATCGTGCTGACTCGTATAGGTGGCACCTCGTAATTGGTATTTGGCCTGCGATAGGCGGTGCAATTATGATTTACGGCCCTTCGAGGAGGGTTTTGGTTTGGAATTCCGAGTCCATGCATTTGGCATATATACGCATTGCATTAGGGTGTTTGGCACACGAGTCGTGTTTGAAATCAAGTTTATGATTGAGTGGTTTGAATAGGAATTGTCGTGGTAATTATGTTGGAATTGCTAAGTGTTATGTATTGATTATCGTGTGTAAGTGCGAGTGATTGCAAAACCATTTCGAAACTTATGTTGTCGTGGTGATTGTGTTATAATTGCCAAGTGTGGGATGTTTTGATTTTGTGTGTAAGTGTGATGGATTGTAAAACTATTTCGAAACCCATTTGTGTGGTGATTGTGTGTCGGAATTGCTAAGGTGTGATTGTTCGGTATTTGTGTGTAAGTGTGATGGATTGTAAAACTATTTCGAAACCGATTTGTCGTGGTGATTGTGTGGGAATTGCTAAGTGTGATTGTTTGGATTTGTGTGTAAGTGTTGATTTGGTTTGAAACCCTTTAAAAAGCTGATTTTGCTGAATTTTGCTGTTTTCCTGTTGTTGTCTGATGTGTATTCGAATACAGAAAGCTGCATTCGAATACAGACATGCTGTTTTTTGCCACTGACTTACTGTGTAGTCGAATACAGACTATGTATTCGAATACATTTTGCTACTGACTTGCTGTGTAGTCGAATACAGACTGTTGTATTCGAATACATACATGCTATTTTTTTTTGCTGAATGCTGAAACATCCTTGTATTCGAATACAGAGATGCTGTATTCGAATACAACAATGTTGTTTTGTTAAAAACTTCATTTCTCAACCTTGTTTATGCATGTTTGGCATATGGAAACCCTTTTAAGGGCATGCTTAGTGAAAAGGTTATTTGAGCATTTAAAATCTTAATTGCTATGTGTTAACTGTTATTTTTTTTTTGTTGGTGACCTTTACAATTATTGTGGAAATCTGGGCTTTGCCCTCAGATGAGAGTCAGGACGGTCCTACCGGTTCGTACCCTACGGACGGGAAGGAGATGGGAACGCGTGACTGCAGTTACGTTAGGAGGATCTCACGTGGGCGCGTGGAGATACTCAGGGTGTATAGCTTTTTGGAAGGATGATCAGATTAGGATGACGTATAGGGACTAGGTGTCCTTCTTTTTTGGATTGGAGTATTTTTAGTTTGGAAAACTGTACTTATACTAATATTGTCAGTTTGACTTTTTACTTGAATGGGTTTCATGTACCATTTGTTATTTGTGTAAATGTTTTGGATTTATAATTGGAGAAACTTTTCCGCTGCTTGTAAATTATAATGACTCAATTATTTATCCAAAGGCATTTCTGATTTAATTCTCTGTTTTATTTTAATTACTTTTGAAAAAAAAAATATACCCTCGCTTTGAAAAACGGTGTGTTACATTGTGGTATCAGAGCATAGGTTTGGTTTTCTTTGGGAGCTGTGGAACCTTGGTTATAGATTTTAGGCCAACTGTAAGTTGGGAGTCGTTATCTGATCATGCATCGGGGTAATTGGTCTGAGTTGTCAGATCAGGGATAGTTTTTGTTTGATATATTCGAAAGTTAGTTTTAGAATTGTTCATTGTAGCGTTAACACTCTTCTTGGTGTTGGTTTTGGGGAAACACTACCTCCAAGAAGGAACGACGTTGCAAGAATGAACGTCAGTGGGGATGATCAAATGGTTGAAGCTACAAATAACATGGATTTTTTCTGCTGTTGCACAGACAACTGCAAAGACTCTACGAGATCTAGAGAAGAGGGAAAGAGAGTTTATGTGCTATTGAGTCAAGAGGATTACAGATTTTCGTTGTTACCATCCTCCAAAGTTCAAGGGTGATGAGAACTCAGGAAAAGAGCTGATTAGTGGATTCAAGAAAATGGAAAGATCTTCGAGATGACGGATTGTCAGGCAGAGTTGAAGCAAATCATGACGACATGGAATTTAGGAAATGGTTCAAGGACACATAAGCTATGTGTTGGTGTTAACTCGAAGATGATGAGTATGGATGGATTGACATTAGACTAATAAGGGATTTCATGTAAGGATCTAAGTGGAGAGCTTTTTAAGAAGAGCATTAGATGTTCGCCTGGTAGATTTCAGGATAAGACTGGATGAAGTTTAATAACTGTCCAAGAGGTGTGAACACCCTGAAATTATTGAGGAGATAGGGATTCCATTTGGAATAGCATTTGGTGCTTAGGTATCAACGAATTAGGCTTGTATCGAAGTTAAAGGAACACTATTACAGTTCGGTTAAGATAGTCTAAGCCACAATCATGGTTGTTGGCTACTTATTGACAAATTAAGGAACTGATCATCCTTAATCTCTTGTTGATAGTAAACAAAATCATGTTGAATGGAACAGACGAGTCTTATCGACTATGAAAGTGCGTAATGTTATTAAAATATCTATGAAAGGGATAGACGACACTTTCTTCACAGAAACATGACAAAGCAAGTTCTATCATGTAGGTTGAGTTGAGTGCAAACCTGGTGCAGTTATTACTCTTACTTTAAGTTTCGTAGGACTGTCAGGGTACGACAGGAGGTTTATTGAAGGTTGTGCTAAGATTGTGGCTCCATTGACACAACTCACTAGAAAGGATCAACCGTTCGCATGGACAGAGAAGTGTGAGGAAAATTTTCAGTTACTAAAGAGAAAGTTGACAACCTCACTAGCATTGGTATTACCGCAACCAGAAGAACCATATGGAGTTTACTGTGATGCGTCTCACCAAGGTTTGGGATGTGTTCTGATGCAACACAAGAAAGATGTAGCTTATGCCTCAAGGCAATTGAAGATTCATGAGAGAAACTATCCTACTCATGATTTGGAGCTTGCTGCTGTTGTTTTTGCATTGAAGATTTGGAGGCACTATTTATATGGGTGCACGTTCACAGTGTTCAGTGACCATAAAAGTTTGAATATTTGTTTGATCAGAAGGAATTGAACATGCGCCAGAGACAATGGATGGAGACTCTCAAAGATTTTGATTTCACATTGCAGTACCACCCTGGGGAGGCCAATGTAGTGGCTGATGCGTTGAGTAGAAGAAGTGTATCGGTGTCTTCAACAATTATGGCTAGACAACAAGAGTTGTGGGAAGCTTTTAGAGACTTGCACTTGAACGTAGAGTTTGCACCGGGAATTTTGAAATTCGGAATGATTAAGATCTCGAGTGGACTACTTGAGGACATTGCAAATTCTCAAGATGACGTCTTAATTCAGGAGAAGAGGAATCTATTAGTGCAAGGGAAGACGACTGAGTTCAAGATTGGGCAGATAATATTTTGCGGTGTAATGGTAGGATTTGTGTACCAGAAATTACAGATATGCGGAAAACGATTTTAGAAGAGGCGCATAAGAGTAAGCTGAGTATTCATCATGGAGCAACAAAGATGTATCAGGATCTGAGGCAGAATTATTGGTGGCCAGGAATGAAGAAACATGTGGCGGAATATGTATCCACTTGTCTAACTTGTCAGAAAGCGAAGGTGGAACATCAGCGACCTGCTGGAATGTTGCAACCTTTAGATATACCTGAATGGAAGTGGGACAGCATTTCCATGGATTTTATAACCGGATTACCAAACACAAGGAGGAAGAATGATTCCATATGGGTGATAGTGGATCGACTGACTAAATCTGCTCACTTTTTGCCGGTAAGGACCACCTATAAGGTAGATCAGCTAACGGAGATCTACATTGCCAAAATTGTGAGGTTACACAGGGTACCATCGAGCATTGTATCAGACCGTGATCCGAAGTTCACATCACATTTTTGGGGAGCATTGCACGAAGCGTTGGGAACGAAGCTACGATTGAGTTCAACTTACCATCCACAAACGGACGGGCAGACTGAAAGGACGAATCAGTCCTTAGAAGATCTGTTGAGAGCATGTGTATTAGATGATAGAGGAAGTTGGGATGATGTACTCCCGTTGATTGAGTTCACTTACAACAATAGTTTCCACGCAAGTATTGGAATGGCACCATATGAGGCTTTATATGGGCGCAAGTGTCAAACGCCCTTGTGTTGGTATAAAGACGGTGAGAATATGATTGTCGGACCAGAGATGGTGCAACAAACCACAGCTAAAGTAAGGAAGATCAAGGAGAAAATGAAGACCTCACAAGATCGTCAGAAGAGTTACGCGGACAAGCGTCGCAGACTTTTGGAATTCGAACAGGGTGACCATGTATTCTGAGAGTCACACCTACTACTGGAGTAGGTAGAGCCTTGAAATCGAAGAAGTTGACTCCGAAATTCATTGGACCATATCAGATTTCTGCACGAATTGGGTCGGTGGCTTATCGCATTGCATTACCTCCGATACTGTCCAATATTCATGACGTGTTTCATGTGTCACAGTTGAGGAAATATCTCGCAGATCCATCTCACGTGATCGAACCAGACGCAATCCAGCTAAAGGATAACCTGTCGTTCGAAGTACCACCCGTGAGAATTGATGACAGGAAGATTAAGCGGTTGAGGACCAAGGATGTTTCGTTGGTCAAGGTGATTTGGAACCCATTCACTGGAGATGCGACTTGGGAGTTGGAGAGCAAGATGAGAGAACAACACCTAGAGTTATTTATCGATGCATAGTTTCGAGGACGAAACTAATTTTAGGGGGGGAGTAATGTAAGACCCATAATTTTAAAGTACCATTTATGTATTTTTTGGTGTATTTTGGATTTTGGCTCGGAGGCTTTTAAGCCAAAGTAATAATAATTTGGAGTTTTATAATCAAAAGATATTTTAATGCCGATTAAGATTTCTCGTCGATAAATAAATTGAAATTAATTGCGGTGAATCCTTTACGTAGAATTTAATGCGTTACGGGTGAAATGGTAATTTAACAAATATCTTGATTTGAGATATTTGTTAAGTTATATTTATTATATATAGTTATGTATATATGTTTGATTGAGGGGAAAGGAAAAGGAAATAGAAAAGAAAGGAAAGGAAAATAGAAAAGAAAGGAAAGGAAATAGAAAAGAAAGGAAAGGAATAGAAAGGAAAGAGAATAGAGGAAAGGAAAAAGGAAAGAAAACTAAATCCATCGTCTTCTTCCTCTGAGACCGTGAACCAAATTCCCTCCTTTCTCCCATTTTCATTTTCGTCGCTTTCTTTTCTTCAAAACTAGTAACCCAAGGTTGGGGGAGAGTTAGATCAAGGTTTTCGCAACTCCACTCTTCCTCTTTGATTCGAAAACGAAGAAAAACGGTTTTTGAGATCCAAACACAAACCCCTCCGTTTCTTCTAGATCCAAACCTCATTTCTCGAAGAGATAGAAGGGAAAGTTTCTCACCACCATGCTACGGTGCTAGTGAACTAATTTGGAAGCGGCGTTGCGAGCGGAGATTTTACCAGAATTACTCGCGGTACCGGAAACGCACGTTAAAGCTAACGTTGAGGTAAGGGCTCCTTCCAAACTTCTAGTTTGCATTAGGGACTTATCTGTGGTTGTGTAGGAAGGAATTTGTTAGGGTTTAATGTATCGATTTGGGGAAAAACGAAACTGATGTGTTATGGGTAAAACCTTAGAGTTAGGTTTTGTTTATGTTGATGTATGGTTCGTGATAAATGAATTTGAAGTCATTGTGTACGATTTTGAGTAAATGAAATTTGATGTATCTGGGTGTTATATTGCGTTGATTTGTGTTCGTTGTATTTGGCGTGTCCATTTTTGATGTTTGTTAATTGGTGTGGTTGTTGTGAATTATGGTTTGAATGTGAGAGTATGTTTGTGTTTGTTCCCGTGGAATTTGAAAACCATTAGAGTTAAACGAGTATTAAAAATGGGGAATCTTTTAATACCTCGGTTTACTTAATGTGCATTTGAGGAAAAGGTTTAAGTTAACTGGGCGTTGAGAATGGGGAATCTCTTAATGTCCCGGTTGCTTAACTATCGTTTTTGAAAATCGTCCCGGTAAATGAGTATTAAGAATGAGGAATCTCTTAATGACTCGTTTACTGAATGTTTTGTGTGAAAATTGTTTAAGTCAAAAAGTATATTAAGAATGGGGAATCTCTTAATGTGTCTGTTTGCTTAACATTTTGTTTTGAAAATCATTAAGATAAATCGGTATTAAGAACGAGGAATCTCTTAATGACTTGTTTATTTAAAGTTGTTTTGAAAGTCGTTTAAGTTAAATGGGTATTAAAAATGGGGAATCTTTTAATATCTGCATTTGCTTAACGATTGTTGTGGATGGAGTCTGTGTATGCTCATGCATTTCATTCTGGTAAATTGTGTTGACCCGTGATAGGTGACACCTTGGTAAACTGTACTGACCCGTGATAGGTGGTACGTTTACGATTTACGTTTTTGGTGAATTGTGCTGACCCGTGATAGGTGGCACCTCGGTAAACAGTACTGGTCTGTGATAGGCGGTACGTTTACGATTCCCGCTTTTTCTTTAGTAAATCGTGTTGACCCGTGATAGGTGACACCTCGGTAAACTGTACTGACCCGTGATAGGTGGTACATTTATGATTTACGCATTTTAGTAAATCGTGCTGACCCGTGATAGGTGGCACCTCGGTAATTGGTACTTTGGCCTGCGATAGGTGGTACAATTATGATTTACGGCCCTTCGAGGAGGGTTTTGGTTTGGAATTCCGAGTCCATGCATTTTGGCATATACGCATTGCATTAGGGTGTTTGGCACACGAGTCGTGTTTGAATCAAGTTTATGATTGAGTGGTTTGAATAGGAATTGTCGTGGTAATTGTGTTGGAATTGCTAAGTGTTATGTATTGATTATCGTGTGTAAGTGCGACTGATTGCAAAACGATTTCGAAACTTATGTTGTCGTGGTGATTGTGTTATAATTGCCAAGTGTGGATGTTTTGATTTTGTGTGTAAGTGTGACGGATTGTAAAACTATTTCGAAACCCAATTTGTCGTGGTGATTGTGTGGGAATTGCTAAGTGTGATTGTTCGGATTTGTGTGTAAGTGTGACTGATTGTAAACTATTTCGAAACTCAATTTGTCGTGGTGATTGTGTGGAATTGCTAAGTGTGATTGTTCGGATTTGTGTGTAAGTGTTGATTGGTTTGAAACCCTTTAAAAAGCTGATTTTTGCTGAATTTTGCTGTTTTCCTGTTGCTGTCTGATGTGTATTCGAATACAGAAAGCTGTATTCGAATACAGACATGCTGTTTTTGCCACTGACTTACTGTGTAGTCGAATACAGACTGCTGTATTCGAATACATTTTGCTACTGACTTGCTGTGTAGTCGAATACAGACTGTTGTATTCGAATACAGACATGCTGTTTTTTTTCTGAATGCTAAAACAACCTTGTATTCGAATACAGAGATGCTGTATTCGAATACAACAATGTTGTTTTGTTAAAAACGTCATTTCTCAACCTTGTTTATGCATGTTTGGCATATGGAAACCCTTTTAAGGGGCATGCTTAGTTGAAAGGTTATTTTGAGCATTTAAAATCTTAATCGCTATGTGTTAACTGTTATTTTTTTTTGGTTGGTGACCCTTTACAATTATTGTGGAAATCTGGGCTTTGCCCTCAGATGAGAGTCAGGACGGTCCTACCGGTTCGTACCCTACGAACGGGAATGGAGATGGGAACGCGTGACTGCAGTTACGTTAGGAGGATCTCACGGGGCGCGTGGAGATACTCAGGGTGTATAGCTTTTTGGTAGGATGATTAGATTAGGATGACGTATAGGGACTAGGTGTCCTTCTTTTTGGATTGGAGTATTTTTAGTTTGGAAAACTGTACTTATACTAATATTGTCAGTTTGACTTTTTACTTGAATGGGTTTCATGTACCATTTGTTATTGTGTAAATGTTTTGGATTTATAATTGGAGAAACTTTTCCGCTGCTTGTAAATTATAATGACTCAATTATTTATCCAAAGGCATTTCCTTATTTAATTCTCTGTTTTATTTTAATTACTTTTGAAAAAAAAATATACCCTCGCTTTGAAAAATGGGGTGTTACATTTGCACTTATTGGATGAAATACAATGAATAAGAACTAAAATGGACAAAAAGAAACATATCAAAAAGAATGACCTAAAATCATAATATAGTTACACTTATGAACTTGATCGGCGAACTACATTCATTAAGAACCAAAATGGACTAGAATAGACCTAGACCCCTAACCCTTAACTTTAAACCCTAATCCCAAAACACTAAACCCTAAACCCTAAACCCTAATTTCTAAACCTAGTAAAGACCAAAAACATTCAGAGTGACCTAAAACTTTCATCTATTATGTCTTTTGCACTTATTACAGGAACTACATTGTTTTAGAAACAAAGTGGACTAGAATACACCTAGTAAATAACAAAATGACTTAAAATCTGTATCCATTGAGAATTATGCAGTTATTCAGGGAAATACATCTATTAAAACCAAAATGGACTAGAAATAGACCTAGACTCTTAAGCATAAACCTAAACCCTAAACGTTAAACTTTAAACACTAAACTTAAACTCGAAACCCTAAACCCAACCCTAAACCTAGTAAATACCTCAAATGACCTAATATATTAATCTATTGAGACTTTTGCACTTATTAGACAAACTACATTGAGAAAGAATAAAAATGGACTAGAATTGACCTCTTGTAGACTGAAATGACCTACATTATTAATGTAGTAAAGATCAAAATGACCTAAAATATTAATGTATTGAGACTTTTGGACAAAAAGAAACATACCAAAAACCAAAATGACCTAAAATCTAAATACAATGAGACTTATGCACTTATTCGACGAACTACATTGATTAAGAACCAAAATGGACTGGAATAAACTTAGACCCCTAACCCTTAATCTTAAAACCTAAACCCCAAACCCTAAACCCTAAACATTAACCATAAACCTAGTCAAGACCAAAATGACCTAAAATATTAACGCGTTGAGAATTTTGCACTTATTGTACGAACTACAATGAATAAGAACTAATATGTACAAAAAGAAACATATCAAAAACCAAAATAGCAAAATCTAAATCCAGTGTGATTTATTCACTTATTTGACGAAATACATTAATTAAGAAACAAAATGGACTAGAATAGACCTAGACCCTTAACCCTTAATCTTAAACCATAAATCCTAAACCCAAACCTTAACTACTAAAATGAATAAGCAGTAACACGTACCAAAAGAAACATATCAAAAACAAAAATGTCCTAAAATCTAATTCAAATGAGACTTTTGCACTTATTGGTTGAACTACATTGATTAACAACTAAAATGGACCCAAAAAAAAAACATAACACAGTTCGAAATAACCTAAAACTTTAATCTATTGAGTCTTTATCACTTATTACATGAACTACATTGTTTTAGAAACAATGTGGACTAGAATACAAGTAGGAAATAATAAAATGACCTAAAATTAATATCCATTGAGAATTATGCACTTAAGCAAAATCATAAACCCTAAACCCTAAACTATAAACCCTAACCCCAAAACCCCAAACCGTGAACAATAAACCTAGTTAAGATCACTAATCACCTAAGATATTCTTTCGTTGATACTTTTGCACTTATTTGACTAACTACATTGAGTAAGAATCAAAATGGAGTACAATGGACCTCAAAACGACAAAAATGAACTACAAAATTAATGCATTGAGACTTTTGCACTTATTGGATTTACCACAATGAATAAGAAATCAAATGTACAGAAAGAAACATATAAAAAAAATGACCCTAAAATCCAAATATAGTAACACTATGCACTTGATCGGCGAACTACATTGTTTAAGAATCAAAATGGACTAGAATACACCTAGACCCTTAACTTTAACCCCTAAAACCTAAAACCTAAAACCTAAAACCTAAAACCTAAAACCTAAAAACCTAAAACCTAAAACCTAAAACCTAAAACCTAAAACCTAAAACCTAAAACCTAAAACCTAAAACCTAAAAAAAACCTAAAACCTAAAACCTAAACTAAAACCTAAAACCTAAAACCTAAAACCTAAAACCTAAAACCTAAAACCTAAAACCTAAAACCTAAAACCTAAAACCTAAACCTAGTAAAAGACCAAAATGACCTACATTGTTTTAGAAACAAAGTGGACTTGAATACACTGTAAATAACAAAATGACCTAAAATCTATATCCATTGATAATTATGCCCTTATTTCGTGAAATACATTGATTATCAACATATCAAGTGAAGGTTTTTAGATGTTGAAGAGAAGTGACTTACAAAGAATCAATACTTTGTATTAGTACCTTTCTTTAACCACACATAATGCCCATTTGGAACACCAAATTTATTAAAATGACAAGCATTATTTGTGTGGCCATTTTGACCACAATAAAAGCATGTAGGAGTAGATTTACTTGTATATGTATGTTTATGAGGTTTCTTTTGAATAAAATTCTTCTTATAATAATGATGATCTTTTTGCATAATTATAACTTTTTCTTTGTTGGATTGGTCACTTGCCTTAACAAAGATCGTTTTATTTATACTTGGTTTATCAAATTTTGATTAACCATGATCATTTTTTAATTATATTATATTTGCATATTAAGGACATTTTCCAATCCAACTTGTTCATTTTCACATCTTTCAATTACTTTATATAATTGGACAATTTTGAAAGAAAGAGAATTACACTTATCGCATGTAAAATTCTGTTTTAATTTTTTCAGAATCCTTTTCCGTAGTGTCAATTTTCTCTTTAAGAGATGAAAATTGTTTCTTTTGAGTTGACACTAGTTTGAACAGATTTTTACATTCCATAAGTAATTCTTTAATTGCATTTTGAGCAGCATCATTATACTCAATAAATAATTCACTATTAGTATCATTATTATGAGAAGAGTCTTTGTTGCTAACCTCTTCTTCTTCGTTGGAATTGTCTGATGCCATCAATGCAACATTTGCACATTCGTCACTTTCCGACTCCGAAGATGAACTGACTTCATTGTCCTCCCTTGCTATATAGGCGTTTTTGTATTTAATCTTCTTGTGAGCACTTTTTCTAATATTTGGGCACTCTGCTTTTTACGTGTCCTTGCTTGCGACACTCAAAACAAGTGAAGTTTTGATTCGAAGTGGAAACATCCTTCTCCCTGAATGTTTTTCTTTTCTTTCCAATTTTATAAGTTTTTTCATTTTAAAGGAACTTACCAAATTTCTTTACAAGGGAGGTGATGTTCTCATCTTCATCAGAATTTTCATCATCGATTTTCTCTTTTGACTACGCTTTTAAGGCAATGCTCTTTGGCTTGTTTTCTTGAATTTCATTTGTTCTAGCCTTTCAAGTTCAATTTCATGTTCTTGAAGATTTCCGAAAAGTGCAGAAAGAGACATCTTGGACAGGCTTTTCTTACAGAAATTGCCGTTACTTTAGTTTGCCATGCCCTTGTTAATGATCTCAGAACTTCAAGGTTCATTTCATCATTAGTGAATATTTTTCCAAGCGCCGTCAAGTGGTTGGTCAGATAAGAAAATCTTTTCTGCAAATCCATAATAGATTCTCTGGGATGCATTCGAAACAATTCATATTCTTGAGATAATGTGTTGAGTTTGGAACGTTTTACCTCAATAGTTCCTTCATGTGTTACTTCAAGTGTATCCCAGATTTTTTAGCCGTTTTGCAATGTGACACACAAAAGAATTCATCCATAATAGACCAAAACCCTAATCCCTAAACCTAGTAAAGACCAAAATGGCCTAATACATTTATGCATTTTGACTTTTGTACTTATTGGACGAACTACAATGAATAAGAACTAAAATGTGAAAAAAGAAACATATCAAAAACCAAAATAACAAAAATCTAAATACTATTAGATTTATGCACATATTCGACGAACTACATTGATTAAGAAGAAAAACGGTCTATATACTGTTAGGTTTTGGTTTGGAATTACGAGTCCATGCATTTTGGCATATACGCATCGCATTAGGGTGCTTGGCACGCGAGTCGTGTTTGATTCAAGTTTTTGATTGAGTGTTTTGAATTTGAGTTGTCGTGGTAATTGTGTTGAAATTGCTAAGTGTTATGTATTGAGTATTGTGTGTAAGTGTGATGGATTGTAAAACTATTTCGAAACTCAAGTTGTCGTGGTAAATGTGTTGAAATTGCTAAGTGTTATGTATTGATTATTGTGTGTAAGTGTGATGGATTGCAAAACTATTTCGAAACCCAATTTGTCGTGGTGATCGTGTGGGAATTGCTAAGTGTTAAGATGTGGAACTGTGTATGAATGATATTGAGTTAGTTTATGTATTTTTTGGAAGAATATGCAGGGAAATCGATTTCCCAATCGATTGGATGAGTTACAGGGACTTCGCTAATTTGACATAATCGATTTGCCAATCGATTTTATAATATGTTTTTCAAACCGTTTAAGAAATCGATTTGGAAATCGATTTAGCCATACAGGAACTCAGCAAAATTGACAAAATCGA
This sequence comes from Cicer echinospermum, assembly GCA_002896215.2. Taxonomy (NCBI): domain Eukaryota; kingdom Viridiplantae; phylum Streptophyta; class Magnoliopsida; order Fabales; family Fabaceae; genus Cicer; species Cicer echinospermum. Next base: position 43,026,886 of record PGTU02000002.1, read on the forward strand.
TTGGCATTAATACAGGGGCTCAGTTATTCATTCAATCGATTTCCCAATTGATTGAATTAAGCCCAGAGTTCAAATTTCACTAAAAACCTTCAGGAAATCGATTTGGAAATCGATTGGCTTAGTAGAAATTCTTATTTTGAGTTAGATAATCGATTGCTCAATTGATTTATCAATGTTTTGGTCAGTTATGTATTACTTGATTGATTAAAAACTTTATTTTGATTTCATTTTTATTTGGCAAGGGTTATATGAACTTTTAAGCATATGGAAAACACTTTTTAGGTGCATACTAAGTGGAAAGGTTTATTTGTGCATTTAAAAACTTAAATGTTATGTGTTAACTGTTAATTTCGGTTGGTGACCTTTACAACTATTGTGGAAATCTGGGCTTTGCCCTCAGATGAGAGCTAGGACAATCCTACTGGTTCGTACCCTGTGGATGGGAATGTAGAGGGGAATGCCTGACTGGAGCTATGTTAGGAGGATCTTACGGGCGCGTGGAGATCACTCAGGGCGTTTAGTTTGTTTTGGAGAATGATCAGATTAGGTTGTCATAGAGGGAACAAACGTCTTTCTTTTGAATTGTATTTATTTTAAAATGGAAGACTGTACCTATACTAATATTGTCAGCATGACATGTTATTTTCGATGGGTTACATATACCACTTTTGGATGTGTAAATATTTTGGATTCATATTTTGAGAACTTTTCCGCTGCTTGTAAATTATAATAACTCAATTATTTATCCAAATGTATTACCTTATTTAATTCTCTGATTTATTTTAATTTCTTTTGAAAAAAAAAATACACCCTCGCTTTGAAATCGGGGTGTTACACGTTGCAACTCAATTGACATATACAATTTTCTGCAACCCGAGATATTTTTAACAAAACTACCCGATATTAAATTCTTCGTAACATAAATAAATTATTCTTCGACAAATGATTCACCGTACTTAATCTAATTTATTTATCAACGAATAATTTTAATGGGGGCATCAAAAGATACTTTTGGGCATTAAACTCACAAAATATCAATAACTTGGCTAAAAAGCCTCAGAGTTCAATACCAAAATACACTAAAATACATAAATTAGAATTTAAAACTATGGGGTCTTACATTTCTACCCCCCCTAAAATTAGTTTCGTCCTCGAAACTATACGTCAATAAACAACTTAGGGTGTTGTTCCCTCATGTTGCTCTCCAATTCCCTAGTCGTATCTCCAGTAGTTGGGTTCCAAATCACTTTGGCCAATGAAACATTCTTGTTCCTTAATTGCTTAATCTTCCTGTCATCAATTCTTACAGGTAATACTTCAAAAGACAAGTTATCCTTCAGTTGAATTGTGTCTGGTTCGATCACATGAGATGAATCTGCAAGATATTTCTTTAACTGTGACACATGAATATTGGACAGTATTGGAGGCAATGCAATCCGATAAGCAACAGGTCCAATTCGTGTAGAAATCTGATATGGTCCAATGAATTTCGGAGTCAATTTCTTCGATTTCAAGGCTCTACCAACTCCAGAAGTAGGCGTGACTCTTAGAAATACATGATCACCCTGTTCGAATTCTAGAAATCTGCGACGCTTGTCCGCATAATTCTTCTGACGATCTTGTGAAGTCTTCATTTTCTCCTCTATCTTCTTTACCTTATCAGTAGTCTGTTGATACGATACTCGATGGTACTCTGTGTAATCTCACAATCTCAGTAATGTAGATCTCAGTTAGCTTGTCTACCTTATAAGTGGTCTTTACCGGTAAAAAGTGTGCGGATTTAGTTAATCAATCCACTATCACCCAAATAGAATCATTATTTCTCCTTGTTTTCGGCAATCCAGTTATAAAATCCATGGAAATGTTGTCCCACTTCCATTTGGGTATACCTAAAGGTTGCAACATTTCAGCAGGTCGTTGATGTTCCACTTTCGCTTTCTGACAAGTTAAACAAGTTGACACATACTCCGCTACATGTCTCTTCATTCTTGGCCAACAATAATTCTGCCTCAATCCTGATACATCTTTGTTGCTCCAGGATGAATACTCAATTTACTCTTATGAGCTCTTCTAAAATTGTCTTCCTCATATCTGTAATTCTGGTACACAAATCCTACCATTACATCTCAAAATATTATCTGGTCCAATCTTAAACTCAGTTGTCTTCCCTTGCATTAAGTTCCTCTTCTCTTGAATTAAGTTGTCATCTTGAGAATTCACAATGTCTTAAAGTAGTCCACACGAGATCTTATTCATTTCGAATTTCAAAATTCCTGGTGCAAACTCTACGTTCAAGGGTAGGTCTCTAAATGCTTCCCACAAGTCTTGTTGTCTAGCCATCATTGTTGAAGACACCGATACACTTCTTCTACTCACGCATCAACCACTACATTGGCCTTCCCAGGGTGGTACTGTAGTGTGAAATCAAAAATCCTTGAGAGTCTCCATCCATCGTCCCTGACGCATGTTCAATTCCTTTTGATCAAACAAATATTTCAAACTTTTATGGTCACTGAACATTGTGAACGTGCATCCATATAAATAGTGCCTCCAAATCTTCGATGCAAAAACTACAGCAGCAAGCTCCAAGTCATGAGTAGGATAGTTCCTTTCATGAATCTTTGTTGCCTTGAGGCGTAAGCTACAACTTTCTTGTGTTGCATCAGAACACATCCCAAACCTTGGTGAGATGCATCACAATAAACTTCATATGGTTTCTTCTGATTGCGGTAATACCAATACTGGTGAGGTTGTCAATTTTTCTCGTTAGTAATTGAAAATTTTCCTGACACTCGCCGTCCATGCGAACGGTTGATATATTTTCTGGTAAGTTGTGTCAATGGAGCTACATCTTAGCAAAACCTTCAATAAAACCTCATGTAGTAAGAGTAATAACTGGCACCAGGTTTGCACTCAACTCAACATCACCGATAGAACTTGGCTTTGTCGTGCTTCCATGAAGAAAGTGTCGTCTACCCCTTTTCATAGATATTTAATAATATTATGCGCTTTCATAGTCGGTAAGACTCGTCTGTTCTATTCAACATGATTTTGTTTACTATCAACAAGAGATTAAGGATGATCAGAGCCTCAATTTGTCAATAGGTAGCCAACAACCATGATTGTGGCTTAGACTATCTTAACCGAACTGTAATAACGCTCCTTTTACTTCGACACAAGCCTCTTTCGTTGATACCTAAGCACCAAATGCTATTCTAAATGGAATCCCTATCTTCTCAATAATTCCAAGGTGTTCACACCTCTTTGACAGTTATCAAACTTCATCAAGTCTCATCCTGAAATCTACCAAGTGAACATCTAATACTCTTCTTAAAAAGCTCTCCACTTAGATCCTTACATGAAATCGCCTATCCGTCTAACGTTAATCCATCCATACTCATCATCTTCGAGTTACCACCAACAACATAACATCTATGTCCTTGGAACAACTTCATAAATCCCATGCCTTCGTGATTCGCTTCAACCCTACCTAAAAATTCGTCATTTCGAAGATCTTTTCCACTACTTGAATCCACTAATTATCAGCTTTTTCTGAGTTCTCATCACCCTTGACTTTGGAGGTTGGTAACGACGAAAATCTTCCAATCCCCTTAACACAACAGCGCAAATCTCTCTTTCCCTCTTCTCCAGATCTCGCAGAGTCTTGGCAGCTCTCTGTGCATCAACAGAAGGGTTATTCATTGCTTCAACCATTTGATCATTCCTATTGACGTTGACTTTTGCAGCATCGTTCCTTCTTGGAGGCATTGTTTCCTCAAAACCAACATCAAGAAGAAATCTTAATACCACTTGGAATAATTCCAAAAACTAACTTCTGACTACATCAACACATAATAACTACCCATGATCTGACAACTCAGACAAATTACCCCGACGCATGATCAGATAACGACTCCCAACCAACAGGTGACCTACAATCTATAACCAAAACTCCACATCCCCAAAGAAATCAAAACAAATCTTTGATACCACAATTGTAACACCCCGATTTTTAAAAGCTAAAGTGTATTTTTTTTTCCAAACAAATTCATAAAAACAAGAAATAAAGAAGGAAATATTTTCGATAAATATTTAAGTCGTAACACAACGACAAAAAGTCAACAACATTTACAAGCAGCGAAATAGTTTTTGAAATAAAAAACCAAAGTATTCAAACACCAAAATACATCGGGGTTGTGAGGCCTATCAGACATAGCTTATACCCCTGGGGTATTCTCGGCAGACACCTGTACAAAAGAGTGGTACATGGAACCCATCAAAATAAAATGTCAAGCTGACAATATTGGTATAGGTACAGTCTTCCAAATTAAAATAAAACAACCCAAATAAGAAAGACATCTAGTCCCTATATGTCAACCTAATCTGATCATTCTACAAAAAACTATACATCCCGGGTGATCTTCACGCGCCCCGCAAGATCCTCCTGACACAGCTCTAGTCACGTGTGTCTAACTACATCCCATCCACAAGGTACTAACCGGTGGGAAGATCGTGGTTCTTATCTGAGGGCAAAGCCCAGATTTCCACAATAGTTGTAAAGGTCACCAACCGAAATTAGCAATTAACACATAACATTTAAGTTTTAAATGCACACAAAATAACCTTTCAACTTAACATGCACCTTAAAAGGGTTTTCCATATGTCAAACATGCATAAACAAAATTTGAAAAATGAAGTTTTAAACAAAACTGCACTGTCGTATTCAAATACAACTTCAGACGTCAGTTGTAACACCCCGAGAACTCCTAAATTTCTCCATTGTCCACCAATCCTCGATTTTTCTTTAGTCGTACAACTACTTCATACTGTAGTGTTCTTACCAGTATGTTATTCCAATTATAACTTTAATAATTCTATCCCCACATCTGCCTGGTGATCCAAGCTTCCTCAAATAAGTTTGAAATCATGCCAAAGTCTATACTACTTAGGACACACAAACTTCCTTTTAGTTTAGTACTTCATTTCAAGAGTCACGTTTCCAACAAAATTCAACCTAAATTCCATTCACTGATTAGGACCTACACTGGTCTCATGCCTAACACGTCCAATTAACGTTTCGCTATTCAATTTCCTACACACTTCGCAATTCTGGACAAACCCGAAAATAATGTTCTTACATCCACTGCCAACATTCATTCTGATGCTTTTCAACTTCGCCCCGTCCTTTCTTTGCAGGTCGATGATTATATTTTCATTACAACATGTCAAACACATTGTATCCACTCCATCATTATTCCATTTATACAAACCTTCTATTTCTACCTTGAACCTTGATACATCTTCATTATAGTGATTTCAATAAATCAATCATCACTAATTTCCACCAAACTTTTCCATTTCATGTTCAATTGTTTCCTATCAAACATACATTTAACTCCTTTGATTGACGAACACAATAACAACCCCCATGACATGCATTCAAGTAATGCCTTTATCTCATTGGCATACCTTTATAATAATAATGTCTGAATTATAGGTGAGATAATTCCTTTCTTGAATCTTTAATTGTCATAAGTTACATCTCTACGTGCGGCTCCAACAAATTTCTTGGCACATTTTCCCAATATTTTGGTTCACTCGCTGGATTCTTATTCCTTCTCAACCTTCACCGAGATACAAACTGAAAGAATCCTAACAATCAAACGTCCTAAGGAATTATTTCTCAAACGTTCCTCATAAGCATTTGCTAAGAAATAATTATCTATAACTTCATCCTCTCAAAGACCCACATACCTTTCATTGTTCATCTAGTCACTAAAACACTCATTTTAAATCTCAACGCTTGATTTCCCAAGACCAACAACTAAATCATAAATCATTCGTTACATCTCTTCTTTTTCACTTTCTATCATTTAATAGGATTCTAAAATTTGATCCTCAAAATCTCCAAACACTTCTATCCTTAACATGAATTATTTATCACTTGCCTGCCTCAACTCCTTCGATTATGAAAGTTTTAAGCATTACTTGGTCCTCCATCCAACCTTGTGGATTTTAAATCATCGGGTTAAAAATCAACCATCTCATGGTCCCAAATTAAATCTCAAATAATCCCTCCGACCTATCAAAATACTAACATCCTCTTAGTAATTTTCATCCTTTAATCGACTCTCAAAACTTATATTACCACAATCTCGAATTATTCTCGTACTCGATACTTCAAAGTCCACTTAATGGTAACATAGAGTTCAATACATCAAGGCTTAACTCATTATGTTTTTCCGAACATCACTCAAAATTCACACTTACGCATCTATAGTTTCATCCCAAAATCACTATTCGTACTTACCATCTCCTAAACCACACAGAGATCTGTCACTTATCAAATAAATATATATTCTCACTCTTGTAATCGTCATGAGATTCATACTTAACAATCTAAGTCGCAAATCTAGTTTAACTGGAATGCTCGACTTTATCCGTCAAGGTATTGACTATTCCTCAAAGCGTATTTTATCCAATCAAAGGAGTATTTACTCCTAATGTGCAGTTCCCCTGAACTTCAATATAAGTCTCTTTCATTGACACCTAAGCACCAAATGATATTCCAAATGGAATCTCTGTCTTCGCAACAATTCCATGATGTTCACATCTCTTTGACATTATCAAACTTCATCTAGTCTCATCCTGAGATCTACAAGGAAAACATCTAATACTTATCTTAACAAAAATCCTCCACTTAGATCTTTACTTGAAATCCCTTATTAGTCTAATGTTAATCCATCCATACTCATCATCTTCGAGTTAACACCAACACATAGCTTCTGTGTCCTTGGAACCATTTTCTTAAATTACATGCCGTCATGATTTGCTTCAACTATGCCTGACAATCCGTCATCTCAAAGATCTTTTCCACTTCTTGAATCCACTAATCAACTTTTTTCTAAGTTCTCATCACCCTTGAACTTTGGAGGATGGTAACGACGAAAATCTTTCAATCCTCTTGACTTAATAGTACATATCTCCCTTTCCCTCTTCTCCAGATCCCGCAGAGTCTTTGCAGCTGTCTGTGCAACAACAGAAACATTCATGTTATTTGTAGCTTCAACCATTTGATCATCCCTACTAACGTTCATTCTGGCAACGTCGTTCCTTCTTGAAGGTAGTGTTTCCCCAAAACCAACATCAAGAAGAGTGTCGACACCATTTCGGATAATTCCAAAACTAACTTTTGAATATATCAACACATAATAACTATCCCTGATTTGACAACTCAAACCAATTACCCCGACGGATGATCAGATAACGACTCCCAACCTACAGGTTGACCTACAACCTAAACCAAGGGATCCACAGCCCCAAAGAAATCCAAAACCAAAGCTCTGATACCACAATTGTAACACCCCGATTTTTACAGCGCGAGTGTATTTTTTTTTTCCAAACAAATTCATAAAATCAAAGAAATAAGGAAGGAAATACTTTTGGATAAATATTTAAGTCGTAACACAACGACAAATAAGTCAACAGAACTTACAAGCAGCGGAATAGTTTTTGAAATACGAATCCAAAGTATTTACACTTCAAAAGTTGGTACATTGACCCCATCATAATAAAATGTCAAACAGACAATATTAGTATAGGTACAGTCTTCCAAATTAAAATAAACACAACCCAAAAAGAAAGACGTCTAGTCCCTATACATCAACCTAATCTGATCATTCTACCAAAAAACTATACATCCCGGATGATCTTCACGGGCCCTGCAAGATCCTCCTGACACAGCTCCAGTCAGATTTGTCCAACTACCTTCCTATCTATAGGGTACTAACCGATAGGATGGTCCTGGTTATCATTTGAGGGCAAAACCCAGATTTCCACAATAGTTGTAAAGGGTCACCAACCGAAATTAACAATTAACACAACATTTAAGTTTTTAAATGCACAAAATAATCTTTCAACTTTGCATGCACCTTAAAAGGGTTTCCATATGCCAAACATTCATAAACAAGGTTGCAAAATGAAACTTTTAATAAAACAACATTGTTGTATTCGAATACAGCATCTCTGTATTCGAATACAAGGTTGTTTCAGCATTCAACAACAAAAATAGCATGTCTGTATTCGAATACAGCCTTCTGTATTCGACTACACACACAAGTCTATAGCAAAACAGCATGTCTGTATTCGAATACAGCCTTCTGTATTTGAATACACATCAGAAAACTGCAGAAAACAGCCAAATTCATCTTTTAAAAGGGTTTTGAAATCAATCAACACTTACACACAAATCCAAACAATCAGACTTAGCAATTATAGCACAATCACCATGACAACTTGAGTTTCGAAACAGTTTTACAATCAATCGCACTTACACACAAATCCAAAACATTCACATTTAGCAATTATAGCACAATCACCATGAGAACTTGAGTTTCGAAAAAGTTTTGCAATAAATCACACTTACACACAAATCCCAAACATTCACACTTTGCAATTATAGCACACCCACAATAACCACTTGAGTTCAAACACCCAATCATAATCTTGAATCAAATGCGACTCGTGTGCCAAGCACCCTAATGCAATGTGTATATGCCAAAATGCATGGACTCAGAATTCCAAACCAAAACGCTCCTCGAAGGGCCGTAAATCATAATTGTACCGCCTATCACAGGCTGAAGTACTAAATTACCGAGGTGCTACCTATCACGGGTCAACACAATTTACTAAAAACGTAAATCATAAATGTACTGCCAATCACAGGCTGAAGTACTATTTACCGAGGTGCCACCTATCACGGGTCAGCACGATTTACCAAAAATGTGTAGTCTATCGCAGACCTAACACGACGTGCCAATCCCCACATGGATAAGAAGAACCAATAAATCACATGTAATCATCTTGTGGCCCATCCGGTCACCACTATCACCATGGCCCATCCGGTCGTAATGTACTATGAAATGCATGAGCATACTCTGACTCTATCCACGACAATCATTAAGTAAATGCAGATATTAAAAGATTCCTCATTTTTAATACTCATTTAACTCTAACGATTTTCACGGCAATCATTAAGTAAAAGCAGATATTAAAAGTTTCCCCATTTTTAATACTCATTTAACTCTAATGATTTTCAAATTCCACACAGAGCATACTCAGACACATTCTAAAATTCAATCCACAATTCACCCCAAATCACATCAATTCATTTTTTGACAAAATCCACACAAACACATCTCAAAATTTTTAATCTTAATTATGAGCACGTCAAACACGACAAAACACAAATCATCACAACCCACCACTCAAACACATCAAATTTCATTTCCTCAAAACCACCCATAAATGAGTTAAATTCATTTTCCACAAACACTCATCATTATCACCAAAAATCCAAATCTAAAATTTCACCCATAAAAGCATTAAATTCATTTTCCCCAAATCTACATTTCAACCCTAACAAATTTCTTTTCCGCTCAACCACAAATAAGTCCTTAAATGCAAACTAAAAATTTGGAAGGAGCCCTTACCTTAACGATAGCTTTAACGAGCAATTAAGGTATCGCGATTAATTCCGGTAAAAACATCATTCGCGTCGTCGCTTCTGAAGTCGACTCACTAGCACCATAGCGTGGAGTTGAGCAACTTTGTCTTCTATCACTTCTTGAAATGAAACTTAGATCTTGGAGAAAAGTGAAGTTTTTGTGTTTGATGGTTTTGAAAACACCAACCCCGATTTTCTCCGTTTTTGAATCAAAGGAGAAGAATGAAGCTGAGAAATCCTTGCTTTCTCACTCACCCAGACTTGGTTCCTTTTCTTGAAGCAAAAGGAAGCAACAAAAATGAAGAATGGAGAAGCAAGAAGAAGAAGGATTCTTCGCGAGGCAGAGAGGGAGAAAGGATTCTGTTTTCTTTCCTTTCCTCTGTTTGTTTTCTTTTCCTTATCTTTCCTTTTTCCTCTCTTTTTCCCTCCTAACACACACACACACATTAATTATAACTTAACAAATATCTAGATATTTATCAAGATTACCATTTCACCCATTACCTCTCAAACCGTTTGATAAAAATATCCACTCTCGTCGCAACTCAATTGACATATACAATTTCCAACAACCCGAGATATTTTTAACAAAACTACCCGGTATTAAATTCTTCGTAACATAAATAAATTATTCTTCCACAAAAGATTCACCGTACTTAATCTAATTTATTTACCGACGAATAATTTTAATCACGGCATCAAAAGATATCAATAACTTGGCTAAAAAGCCTCAGAGTTCAATACCAAAATACACTAAAATACATAAATTAGAATTTAAAACTATGGGTCTTACACAAAACACTAAAACCTAAAACCTAAAACCTAAAACCTAAAACCTAAAACCTGAAACCTGAAACCTGAAACCTGAAACCTAATACCTGAAACCTAAAACCTCAAACCTAAAACCTAAAACCTAAAACCTGAAACCTGAAACCTGAAACCTAATACCTGAAACCTAAAACCTAAAACCTAAAACCTGAAACCTGAAACCTGAAACCTAATACCTGAAACCTAAAACCTAAAACCTAAAACCTGAAACCTGAAACCTAAAACCTAATACCTGAAACCTAAAACCTAAAACCTGAAACCTGAAACCTGAAACCTAATACCTGAAACCTAAAACCTAAAACCTAAAACCTAAAACCTAAAACCTAAAACCTAAAACCTAAAACCTAAAACCTAAAACCTAAAACCTAAAACCTAAAACCTAAAACCTAAAACCTAAAACCTAAAACCTAAAACCTAAAACCTAAAACCTAAAACCTAAAACCTAAAACCTAAACCTAAAACCTAAAACCTAAAACCTAAAACCTAAAACCTAAAACCTAAAACCTAAAACCTAAAACCTAAAACCTAAGACCTAAATCCTAAAACCTAAAACCTGAACCCTATTTCCTAAACCTAAAAAAGACCAATATGACCTAAAATATTAATGCATTTTGACTTTTGTACTTATTGGACGAACTACAATGGTTAAGAAATAAAATGTACAAAGAGAAACATATCAAAAACCAAAATAACCAAAATCTAAAACCAGTTAGATTGATCCACTAATTCGACGAACTAAGATGTTGAACTACATTGATTAACAACTAAAAAAGACAACAACAAAATCACTTAACCAAAACCATAAACCCTAAACCCTAATGCCTTAACCTAGTAAAGACCAAAATCACTTAAAATATAAATGTATTGAGACTTTTGTACTTATTGGACAAACTAAATATTAACTAGTAAAAGAACCAAAATCAACTTAAAATATAAATTATTGAGAAATCTTTTGTACTTTATTGGACAAACTAATATATAAGAATAAAAATTGACAGAAAGAAACTAACCAAAAACCTAAAACTGAACCTAAAATCTAAAATCTAGTAACACTTATGGCACTTATTCGACCTAAAGACCTAAAACCTAAAACCTAAAACCTAAAACCTAAAACCATTAAAACCTAAAACCTTGGACCTACCTAAAATCAAACCTACCTAAAACCTAAAACCTAAAACCTAAAACTTTAAACCTAAAACCTAAAACCTAAAACCTAAACCTACCTAAAACCTCGAACCTACCTAAAACCTACCTAAAAAAACCTAAAACCTAAAACCTAAACCTAAAACCTAAAACTAAAACCTAAAAACCTAAAACCTAAAACACTAAAACCTAAAACTAAAACCTAAAACCTAAAACCTAAAACCTAAAACCTAAAAACCTAAAAACTAAAACCTAAAACCTAACCTAAACCCTAAAACCTAAAACCTAAAACCTTAACCTAAAACCTAAAAACCTAAAACCTAACCAAAAACCTAAAACCTAAAAACCTAAAACCTAAAACCTAAACCTAAAACCTAAAACCTAAAAACTAAAACCTAAAACCTAAAACCTAAAACCTAAAACCTAAACTACCTAAAACCTCAAACCTAAAACCTAAACTAACCTAAAACCTAAAACCTAAAACCTAAAACCTAAAACTAAAACCTAAAACCTAAACCTAAACCTAAAACCTAAAACCTAAACCTAAAAACCTAAAAACCTAAAACTAAAACCTAAAACCTAAAACCTAAACCTAAAACCTAAAACCTAAACCTAAAACCTAAAACCTAAAACCTAAAACCTAAAACCTAAAACCTAAAACCTAAAACCTAAAACCTAAACCTAAAACTACCTAAAACCTAAAAAACCTAAACCTAAAAAACCTAAAACCTAAACCTAAAACTAAACCCTAAAACCTAAAACCTAAACCTAAACCTAAAACCTAAAACCTAAAACCTAAAAACCCTAAAACCTAAACCTAAAAACCTAAAACCTAAATTTCTAAAACCTAAAACCTAAAAACCTAAATAACCTAAAACCTAAACCGAAAAAACCTAAAACCTAAACCTAAAACCTAAACCTAAAAACCTAAAACTAGGAACTAAAACCTAAAAACCTAAAACCTAAAACCTAAAACCTACCTAAAACCTAAAACCTACCTAAAATCGTAAGACCTAAATCTATAAAACCTAAAACCTAATTAAAGAAAACTTAAAGGAGCTAAATAAAACCTTAAGACTGAATGTAAACGTAAAACATAATTTAACTCATAAAAGTGTTACCGAAACCCTAATCCTAAACCTAAAAAAGACCAAAATCGTAAGACCCATATTTTAAAGTATACTTTATGTATGTTAGTGTGTTTTGGTATTGAACTCGGAGGCTTTTTAGCCAAAGTTATTAATATTTGGAGTTTATATGACCAAAGAGATATTTTGATGCCGATTAGAATTACTCGTCGATGAATAAATTAAATTAACTGCGGTGAATCCTTTACGAAGAATTTAGTGTGTTACGGATGAAATGGGAATTTAACAAATATCTAGATATTTGGAGATATTTGTTAAAAGTAATTAATATATATTCATATATATATATATATATATTTGTTTGGAGGGAAAAGGAAAGGAAAAAGGAAATAGAAAGGAAGGAAAAAGGAAGAAAGGAAAACAGAAAGAAAAGCATTTCCCTCGCGAGAACTTCTGATTCTTCTTCCTCTATCGCGTGACCATTCTCCCTCCTTCCTCCATTGTTATTCATTTTTTTTGCTTTCTTTGCTTCCTTTTGTTCAAGAATAGAAATCCAAGGATTAGTGGGTAAGAAAGCAAGGATTTCTCAGCTTCAAACTTCCTCGTTGTTTCGAAAACGAAGAAAAACGGCGTTAGGGATTTCAAAACCGTCAAACACAAACCTCCCCATTTCATCTAGATCTAAGCTTCGTTTCGCAAAGAGATAGAAGGGAAAGTTGCTCACTACCACGCTACGTTGCTAGGGAACCAAATTTGGAAGCGACATTGCGAGAGGAGATTTTACCGGATTTACTCCAGTACCGTAATCGCGCGTTAAAGCTAACGTGAAGGTAAGGGCTCCTTCCAAACTTTTAGTTTGCATTTAGGGACTTATCTGTGGTTGTGTGGAAAAGAATTTTGTTAGGGTTGGAGTATTTATTTCGGGGAAAATGAATCTAAGGCTTTATGGGTAAAATCTTAGAGCTAGGTTTTGGTTATATTGATGAATGTTTCGTGGAAAATGAATTTAAACTCATTTATGTATGATTTTGAGTAAATGAAATTTGATGTATTTGAGTGTTATGTTGTGTTGATTCGTGTTCATTGTATTTGACGTGTTCTTAATTAATATTGATGGAATTGGTTGTGTGTATGGTTGGATTCTGTGGAGAAATGAATTGATGTGCTTTGGTGTGAGTTGTGGTTTGGATCTGATAATAGGTTTGAATTTGTTTTGTGTGGAATTTGAAAACCATTAGATTTAAACGAGTATTAAGAATGGGGAATCTCTTAATGTCTATGTTTACTTAATGTTGGCGTGAAAACCATTAGAGTTAAAAGAGTATTAAAAATGGAGAATCTTTTAATATCTCGGTTTACTTAATGTGTGTTTGAGAAAATCGTTTAAGTTAAATGAGTATTAAGAATGGGGTAATTGTAAACTATTTCGAAACTCAAGTTGTCGTGGTAATTGTGTGTTGGAATTGCTATGTGTTATGTATTGATTATCGTGTGTTAGTGTGATGGATTGTAAAACTATTTTGAAACCCAATTTGTGGTGGTGATTGTGTGGGAATTACTAAGTGTTAAGATTTGGATTTGTGTATGAATGTGATTGAATTAGTTTATGTATTTTTGGAAGGATAAGCAGGGAAATCGATTTGGGAAGTTACATGGGCTCTACTATTTATAAAATCGATTTCCCAATCGATTTGGCCATGCAGGAGTTCAGCAAAACTGACAAAAATCGATTTGGAAATCGATTGGCATTTAAGTTAGAGGCTCAGCTATCCTGTCAATCGATTGCCCAATCGATTGAATTAAGCCCAGAATTTAAATTTCATTAAAAACCATCAGGAAATCGATTTGGAAATCGATTGGCTTAGTAGAAATTCCTATTTTGAGTTAGATAACAGATTGCTCAATTGATTTATCAATTTCTTGGTTAGTTATGTATTACTTGATGGATTCAGAACTTTATTTTGACTTCATTTTTAATTGGTAAGCATTATATGAACTTTTAGCACATGGAATATCCTTTTAAGGTGCATGCTTAGTTGAAAGGTTATTTTGTGCATTTAAAAAACTCAAATGTTATGTGTTAACTGTTAATTTCGGTTGGTGACCCTTTACAGCTATTGTGGAAATCTGGGCTTTGCTCTCAGATGAGAGCCAGGACGATCCTACCGGTTCGTACCCTACGGATGGGAATGTAGATGGGAATGCTTGACTGGAACTATGTTAGGAGGATCTTACGGGGCGCGTGGAGATTACTCAGGGCGTTTAGTTTGTTTTGGAGAATGATCAGATTAGGTTGACATAGAGGGAATAGACGTCTTTCTTTTGAATTGTATTCATTTTAAAATGGAAGATTGTACCTATACGAATTCTGTCAACTTGACATGTTATTTTCGATGGGTTACATGTACCACTTTTTTATGTGTAAATATTTTGGATTCATATTTTGAGAAACTTTTCCGCTGCTTGTAAATTATAATGACTCAATTATTTATCCAAAGGTATTTCCTTATTTATTTCTCTGTTTTATTTTAATTTCTTTTGAAAAAAAAATACATTGCGGTATCATTATGTGTTGAATTGTGGTATCAGAGCTTTGGTTTGGTTTTCTTTGGGGGCTGTGGAATTTGGTTATAGATTGTAGGTCAACCTGTAGGTTGGGAGTTGTTATCTGATGATGCGTCGGTTTAGGTGGTTTGGGTTGTCAAGTCCAAAATAGTTATTATGTGTTGATATATTCGAAACTTAGTTTTGGAATTATTCGAAGTGGTCTTAACACTTCTTCTTGATGTTGGTTTTTCGGAAACACTACCTCCAAGAGAGAACGACGTTGCAAGGATGAACGTCAGTAGGGATGATCAAATGGTTGGAGCTACAAATAACATGGAGGTTTTTTTGTTGCACGAATTGCTGCAAACACTTCGCGGGATCTGGAGAGGAGGAAAAGAGAGATATGTGCTCTTAAGATTAAGAGGGTTAGAATATTTTCGTCATTACCATCCTCCAAAGTTCAAGGGTGATGAGGACTCAGGAAAAAAGTTGACTAGTGGATTCAAGAAGTGGAAAAGATCTTCGAGATGACGGATTGTCAGGCAGAGTTGAAGCCAATCATGACGGCATGGAATTTATAAAATGGTTCCAAGGACACAGGAGCTATGTGTTGGTGTAAACTCGAAGATGATGAGTATGGATGGATTAACATTAGACTAATAAGGGATTTCAAGTAATGATCTAAGTTGAGGACTTTTGTTAAGAAAAGTGTTAGATGTTTTCCGGGTAGATTTCAGGATGAAACTGGATGAAGTTTGGCAACTGTCAAAGAGATGTGAACATCATGGAATTGTTGAGAAGATGAGGCTTCCATTTGGGATAACATTTGGTGCTTAGGTGTCAATGAAAGAGACTGGTATTGAAGTTAATGGAGCGTTGCACATTAGGAGTGAATACTCCTTTGGATAGATAAAATATGCTTTGAGGAATTGTCGATACCTTGAGGGGAAAAGTCAATCATTCGAGTTAGACTAGATTCGCAACTTGGATTATTAAGTATGAATCTCACAACGAGTGTAGGAGTGAGACCATGTATTTAGTTGATAAGTGACAAATCTCCTGGTGGTTTAGGAGATAGTAAGTATGGATAGTGATGTTGGATGAAACTATAGACACGTAAGTGTGAATTTTGAGCGATCTTCGGCAAAACATAATGAGTTAGGCCTTGATGTATTGAACTCTATGTTACCATTAAGTGGAATTTGAAATATCGAGTACGGGAATACTTCGAGACGGCGGTAATATAAGTTTTGAGAGTCTATTAAAGGATGGGAATTACTAAGAGGATGCTAATATTTTGATAAGTCAGAAGGATTATTCTAGATTTGATTTTGGACCCTAAGTTGGTTGATTTTTTTAGTTGTTGATTTAAAATCCGTAAGGTTGGATGAAGGACCAATTGATGCTTAAAACTTTCATAATCGAAGGAGTTGAGGCGGGCAAGTGATAAATAATTCATGTTAAGAATGGAAGTATTTGGAGATTTTGAGGATCAAATTTTAGAATCTTATTCAATGATATAAAGTTAAAAAGAAGAAATGTAACAACTGATTTATGGTTTAGTTGTTGGTCTTGGGAAGTCAAGCGTGAAGATTTGAAATGATCATTTTAGTAACTGGATGGACGAAGAAAGGTATGTGGGTTTTTGAGTTATTGTACTGAAAATTTATGAGGATGAAGTTATAGATAATTATTTCTTAGGAAATACTTATGGGGAACGTTTGAGAAAATAATTCTTTAGGACGTTCGATTGTTAGGATTCTTTCAGTTCGTATCTCGGTGAAGGTTGAGAGGGAATAAGAATCCAGCGAGTGAACCAAATATTGGAAAAGGTACCAAGAAATTTGTGGAGCAGCACATAGAGATGTAGCTTATGACAATTAAAGATTGATGAAAGGAATTATCTCTCCTATAACTCAGACATTATTATTTATAAAGGTATGCCAATGATATAAAGACATTACTTGAGTGCATGTCATGGGGATTGTTATTGTGTTCGTCAATCAAAGGAAGTTTGTGTGTCCCAAGTGGTATAGTCTTTGGCTTGTTTTCGAAAATATTTGAGGTAGTTTTGATCACCAAGCATATGTGGGGATGGAATTATTAAAGTTATAATTGGAATAACATACTAATAAGAACACTACGGTTGACGTAGTTGTAAGACTAAAGAAAAATCGAGGATTTGTGGACAATGGAGAAATTTAGGAGTCCTCGACTGTAGTGATTGTTTTGTGCTCAGTGTGTTGGTGTCATACTTAGTGACTCGGTTTGGTACCAAATGGATGTTTCGTACCAAGTGGATGCAAATGAGACTATGGGACATAGCTATGGGAAATTGTACTTCGTCGACATGATCAAAGTTATAGGAAAATAAGGGAAACTCAGTGGACTTTGAGAAGATAGTTGACCGCTTGTACATCAGGATAACCTCAAGTGTAAGTCGCAAGGAGCGCTATTACAGTTCGGTTAAGATAGTCTAAGCCACTATCATGGCTGTTGGCTATTTATTGACAAATTGAGGGACTGATCATCCTTAGTCTCTTGTTGATAGTAGACAAAATCATGTTGAATGGAACGGACGAGCCTTACAGACTATGGATGTGTGTGAAGTTATTAAACACCCTATGAAAAGGGGTAGGCAACACTTTTTTCGAGAAAGCCGAGTGAAACAAGTTGTGACTAGTGTGTTGAATTTGAGTACAAACCTAGTGTGGATTGCTACTTGTACTTTAAGTTTCGAAGACGAAACTAATTTTAGGGGGATAATAATGTAAGACCCATAATTTTAAAGTATACTTTATGTATTTTAGTGTATTTTGGTATTGAACTCGGAGGCTTTTTAGCCAAAGTTATTAATATTTTGGAGTTTATATGACCAAAGAGATATTTTGATGCCGATTAGAATTACTCGTCGATGAATAAATTAAATTAACTGCGGTGAATCCTTTACGAAGAATTTAGTGTGTTACGGTGAAATGGGAATTTAACAAATATCTAGATATTTGGAGATATTTGTTAAAAGTAATTAATATATATATATATATATATGTTTGGAGGGCAAAGGAAAGGAAAAAGGAAATAGAAAGGAAGGAAAAAGGAAGAAAGGAAAACAGAAAGAAAAGCATTTCCCTTGCGAGAACTTCTTCTTCTTCTTCCTCTGTCGCGTGACCATTCTCTCCTCCTTCCTCCATTGTTATTCATTTTTTTTTGCTTTCTTTGCTTCCTTTTGTTCAAGAATAGAAACCCAATGATTAGTGGTAAGAAAGCAAGGATTTCTCAGCTTCACACTTCCTCGTTGTTTCGAAAACGAAGAAAAACGGCGTTAGGGATTTCAAAACCGTCAAACACAAACCTCCCCGTTTCATCTAGATCTAAGCGTCGTTTCGCAAAGAGATAGAAGG
Organism: Cicer echinospermum; assembly: GCA_002896215.2. NCBI lineage: Eukaryota > Viridiplantae > Streptophyta > Magnoliopsida > Fabales > Fabaceae > Cicer > Cicer echinospermum. Next base: position 43,045,398 of record PGTU02000002.1, read on the forward strand.
GAAAGTTGCTCACTACCACGCTACGATGCTAGGGAACCAACTTGGAGGCGACGTTGGGAGCGGAGATTTTTACCGGATTTACTCGCGGTACCGCAATCGAACGTAAAAGCTAACGTTAAGGTAAGGGCTCCTTCCAAACTTCTAGTTTGCATTTAGGAACTTATCTGTGGTTGTGTGGAAAAGAATTTTGTTAGGGTTGGAGTATTGATTTGGGGGAAAATGAATCTAAGGCTTTATGGGTAAAATCTTAGACCTAGGTTTTGGTTATATTGATGAATGTTTCATGGAAAATGAATTTAAACTCATTTATGTATGATTTTGAGTAAATGAAACTATTGTGTTTGACTGGTGGATTGTGTTGATTTGTGTTCGTCGTATTTGACGTGTTCTTAATTAATATTGATGAAATTTGTTGTGTGTATGGTTGGATTCTGTGGAGAAATGAATTGATGTGCTTTGATGTGAGTTGTGGTTTAGATCTGATAATAGGTTTGAATTTGTTTTGTGTGGAATTTGAAAACCATTAGATTTAAACGAGTATTAAGAATGGGGAAATCTCTTAATGTCTATGTTTACTTAATGTTGGCGTGAAAACCATTAGAGTTAAAGAGTATTAAAAATGGAGAATCTTTTAATATCTCGGTTTACTTAATGTGTGTTTGAGAAAATCGTTTAAGTTAAATGAGTATTAAGAATGGGGAATCTCTTAATGTCTTGTTTACTTAATGTTTTTTTTTTGGAAAATCGTTTAAGTTAATGAGTATTAAGAATGGGGAATCTCTTAATGTCTTGTTTACTTAATGTTTGTTTTGGAAAATCGTTTAAGTTAAAAGAGTATTAAGAATGGGGAATCTCTTAATATTTCTGTTTGCTTAATGTTTGTTGTGAAAATCGTTTAAGTTAAATGAGTATTATAAATGTGGATTCTTTTAATATCTGCATTTGCTTAACGATTGTAGTGGATGGAGTCTGTGTATGCTCATGCATTTCATTTTGGTAAATCATGCTGACCCGTGATATGTGGCATCTAGGTAAACAGTACTGACCCGTGATAGGTGGTACGTTTACGATTTACGTTTTGGTAAATTGTGCTGACCCGTGATAGGTGGCACCTCGGTAAATAGTACTTTGGCCTGTGATAGGCGGTACGTTTACGATTTACGCTTTTTCTTTTAGTAAATCGTGTTGACCCGTGATAGGTGGCACCTCAGTAAACAGCACTGACCCGTGATAGGTGGTACGTTTATGATTTACGCTTTTTAGTAAATCGTGTTGACCCGTGATAGGTGGCACCTCGGTAATTGGTACTTTGGCCTGCGATAGGCAGTACAATTATGATTTACGACCCTTCGAGGAGGGTTTTGGTTTGGAATTCCGAGTCCATGCATTTTGGCATATACGCATCGCATTAGGGTGCTTGGCACACGAGTCGTGTTTGAATCAAGTTATGATTGAGTGTTATGTATTGATTTTGTGTGTAAGTGTGCATGATTATAAACTATTTCGAAACTCAAGTTGTCGTGGTAATTGTGTTGGAATTGCTATGTGTTATGTATTGATTATCGTGTGTAAGTGTAATGGATTGTAAAAACTATTTCGAAACCCAATTTGTCGTGGTGATTGTGTGAGAATTGCTAAGTGTTAAAATTTGGAGTTGTGTATGAATGTCATTGAATTAGTTTTTGTATTTTTGGAAGGATAAGCAGGGAAATCGATTTCCCAATTGATTTGGGAAGTTACAGGGGCTCAACTATTTATAAAATCGATTTCCCAATCGATTTGGCCATGCAGGAATTCAGCAAAATTGACAAAAATCGATTCGGAAATCGATTGGCATTAAGTCAGGGGCTCAGCTATCCTGTCAATCGGTTGCCCAATCGATTGAATTAAGCCCAGAATTCAAATTTCACTAAAAACCTTTAGGAAATCGTTTTTGAAATCGATTGGCATAGTAGAAATTCTTATTTTGAGTTAGATAACAGATTGCTCAATTGATTTATCAATGTCTTGGTTAGTTATGTATTACTTGATGGATTGATTTATCAATGTCTTGGTTAGTTATGTCTTGGCAAGTGTTATATGAAGTTTTAGCATATGGAAAACCCTTTTAAGGTGCATGCTAAGTTGAAAGGTTATTTTGTGCATTTAAAAACTTAAATGTTATGTGTTAATTGTTAATTTCAGTTGGTGACCCTTTACAACTATTGTGGAAATCTGGGATTTGCCCTCAGATGAGAGCCAGGACGATCCTACCGGTTTGTATCCTACGGATGGGAATGTAGATGGGATTGGTTGACTGGAGCTATGTAAGGAGGATCTCACGGGGCGCGTGGAGATCCCTCAGGGTGTATAGCTATAGTTTTTTTGAAGAATGATCAAATTAGGATGACATAGAGGGAACAGTTGTTTTTTTGGAATACGTTATTTTGAACTGGAAAACTGTACCTTTACTAATATTGTCAGTATTGACATCTTAGTTGAATGGGTTCCATGTATCATCTGTTGTTGTGTAAATACTTTGGATTTATATATTTTGAGAAACTTTTCCGCTGCTTTTAAATTATAATGACTCAATTATTTATCCAAAGGTATTACCTTATTTAATTCTCGGATTTATTTTAATTTCTTTTGAAAAAAATACACACTCGCTTGAAAATCGGGGTGTTACATAAAACCTAAAACCTAAAACCTAAAACCTAAAACCTAAACCCTAAAAACCTAAAACCTAAAACCAAAAACCTATATCCTGAAACCTAAAACCTAGGACCTAAATCCTAAAACCTAAAACCTAAATTATAAAATTTAAAAACCTAAACCCTAATCCCTAAACCTAGTAAAGACCGAAAAGACCTAAAATATTAAATGCATTTTGAATTTTGTACATATTGGATGAACTACAATGAATAAGAAATAAAATGTACAAAAAGAAAAAATATCAAAAACCAAAATAGCCAAAACCTAAAACCTGTTAGATTGATGCACTAATTCGACGAATTACATTGGTTAAGAAGAGAAATGGTCTATAATAGACCTAGACCCTTAACCGTTAACCCTAAACCTTAAACCATAAACACTAAAACCTAATATCTTATCCTAGTAAAGAAGAAACTACAATGGACCTAATCCATTAAATGCATTGATACTTTTCAACTTATTGGACGAACTACAATGAATAAGAACTAAAATGGACAAAAATAAACATATCAAAAACCAAAATAACCTAAAATCTAAATCCAATGAGACTTATGCACTTATTCGACGAACTACATTTATTAAGAACCAAAATGAACTAGAATAGACCTAGACCCTTAACCCTTAATCTTAAAACCCTAAATCCCAAACCCCAAACCCTAAACCCTAAAATGAATAAGAACAAAAACGGAAAAAAAGAAACATATCAAAAATCAAAACGTCCTAAAATCTAGACCCTAAACCCTAAACCCTAAAACCCTAAACCCTAAACCCTAAATCCTAAACCATAAAACCTAGACCCTAAACCCTTAACCTAATAAAGACTAAAATGAACTAAAATATTAACGCATTGAGACTTTTTAACTTATTGGAACGAACTACATTGAATAAGAACTAAAATGGACAAAAAGAACATATCAAAGACCAAAATGATGTAAAATCTAAATCCAGTGACACTTATGCTCTTATTCGACGAACTACAGTGATTAAGAAGCAAAACGGACTAGAACCGACCTAGACCCTTAACCCTTAACCCTTAATCTTAAACCCTAAACCCCAAAACCTAAACCCTAAACCCTAACCATTAACTTTGTAAAGACCAAAATGACCTATAATATTAATAAGTTGAGAATTTGGCACCTATTGGGCAAACTAAATTCCAAACCCTAAACCCTAAAATGAATAAGTACTAAAACAGACAAAAAGAAACATATCCAAAACCAAAATGTCCTAAAATAAAAATCAAGTGAAAGTTTTGCACTTATAGGTTGAACTACGTTGATTAACCACTAAAATTGACCCCAAAAAATATCACAAACACCAAAACGACCTAAGATTTTAAAAGCTTAAACCAAAACCCATAACACCAAAGCCTAAACCCAAAAACCTAAAACCTAAAACCTAAAACCTAAAACCTAAAAACCTAAAAACCTAAAACCTAAAACCTAAAACCTAAAACCTAAACCTAAAACCTAAAACCTAAAACCTAAAACCTAAAACCTAAAACCTAAAACCTAAAACCTAAAACCTAAAAACCTAAAACCTAAAACCTAAAAACCTAAAAACCTAAAACCTAAAACCTAAAACCTAAACCCAAAACCTAAAACCTAAAACCTAAAACCTAAAACCTAAAACCTAAAACCTAAAACCTAAACCAAAAACCAAAAACTAAAAACCAAAATCCTAAAACGATAACACCTAAGACCCAAATCGTGAAACCTAAACCCTAATTCCCTAAACTCATAAAAAAGACCAAATTGACTATTAAAAATGAATAAGAAATTAAAATGTACAAAAGAAACATATCAAAAAACCAAATAACAAAATCTAAAACCTGTTAGATTGATGCACTAATTCGATGAACTACATTGATTAAGAAGAGAAATGGTGTATAATAGAGCTAGACCTTTAACCTTAAACCCTAAACCTTAAACCATAAACACTAAAACCTAAATCCCTTTATCCTAGTAAAGATGAACTACAATGGACCTAATCCATTAATGCGTTGAGACTTTTCAACTTATTGGACGAACTACAATGAATAAGAACTAAAATGGACAAAAAGAAACATATCAAAAACCAAATAACCTAAAATCTAAATCCAATGAGACTTATGCACTTATTCGACGAACTACATTTATTTAAGAACCAAATTGAACTAGAAATAGACCTAGACCCTTAACCCTTAATCTTAAACCCTAAATCCCAAACCCCAAACCCTAAACCCTAAAATGAATAAGAACTAAAACAGAAAAAAAGAAACATATCAAAAACCAAAACGTCCTAAAAATCTAAATCAAGTGCCACTTTTGCAACTAATAGGTTGAACTACATTGATTAACAAATATAATGGACAACAACAAAAAACATAACGAATTCCAAAATGACCTAAATTTTTAATATATTGAGTCTTTGGCACTTATTAGACGAACTACATTGTTTTAGAAACAAAATGGTTTAGATTCCACCTAGTAAACAACAAAATCACCTAAAATCTATATCCATTGAGAATTATGCTTTTAATTATATCATGAAATACATTGGTTAAAACCAAAATTGACTAGAATAGAACTAGGCCCATAAACACTTAAAACCTAAACCCTAAACCCTAGTCCCTTAACCTAGTAAAGACCAAAATAACCTAAAATAATAATGTCTTCACACTTTGGTACTTATTGGAAAAACTACATATATAAGAACTAAAATTGACATAAAGAAACATAACAAAAACAAAAATGACCTAAAATCAAAATCTAGTAACACTTATGCACTTATTCGACGAACTACATGGATTAAGAATCAAAATGGACTAGATATGACCTAGACCCTTAACCATAAACCCGAACCGCAAAAAATCGTAAAGCCTCCTAAACCCCATAAACCTATAACCATTAAACCATATAAACCAGTAAACCATAAACCATAAAATCCATAAACCATAAACCATAACCATAAACTCATAAACCATAAACCATAAACCATAAACCTAAACATAAACCATTAAACCATTAAACATAAACCATAATACCATAAACCATTTAAACCATAAACCATAAACCATAACCATAAACCGTTAACCGTAAACCGTAAACCATAAACCCTGATAAACATAAACCCTAAACCCTAAAACCTAAACCGCTAAACCATAAAACCATTAAACCGTAAACCATAAACCGTAAACCACTAACCATAAACCTTAAACCATAAACCCTAAACCCTAAACCCTTAACCCTAAACCTCTAAACCTAAAACCTAAACGTTAAACCGTAAATACACTAAATACCGCTAAAACTTAAAACCTGAAACCCAAACCTAAAAACCGAAAACTCGAAACCTAAAAACCGAAAACCGGAGTACCGAAAACCGGAAAACCGAAAACCTGAAACCCAATGCCGAAAACGAAAATAAATACCTAAATACCCTCACCAATGTTAAACGTGTTCATAATTATCCTTTATTAATTTTGAGATGTGTTCTGTGTGGATTTTCATGGGAGACCTAAATCAATTGATGTGATGTCTAGTGTTAAATTTGTGGATTGAGACCATAAATAAACTGAAGAATATAGCAATTGTTGACTCTTGTGTCTTATTAAACGAGTACTACAATGGGGAAGATAAATAATCTTGTGCAAAACTTCATGATTTAGTCGTCATGAGAATATGTATAGAATTAAAATCAGTTATAATAGAGCAAAATGAATTCGAATTCTCTATTACATTGATTTTCTTATACTCTCAAGACAAATAGTGATCTATATAAGATCATATATGATCCTTAATAGTTAATTGCCTAAATTTCAATGTTAAACACTGGAACCTGCGATCCTTAATTTAGTGAAAGTTGTGGTGAACCATGAATGCATAAGACCTACATCGAATAGAGGCTAATATGTTTTGGTTTCACTTTTTGGACGAACTAACTAATGAAATAAGAAATAAAATGTCAAAAAGAAAACATATCAAAAACCAAAATAACCAAAATCTAAAACCTGTTAGATTGATGCACTAATTCGACGAGAACTACATTGATTAAGAAGAGAAATGGTGGTATAATAGAGCTAGACCTTTAATGTTAAGCCCTAAAACCTTAAACCATAAATTACTAAAAAACCTAATCCCTTAATCCTAGTAAAGATGAACTACAATGACCTAATCCATATTTAATGCGTTGAGACTTTTCAACTTATGGACGAACTACAATGAATAAGAACTAAAATGACAAAAAGAAAACATATCAAAAACCAAAATAACCTAAAATTTTAAAATCCAATGAGACTTATGCACTTATTCGACGAACTACATTTATTAAGAACAAAATGAACTAGGATCAGACCTAGACCCTTAACCCTTAATCTTAAACCCTAAATCCCCAAACCCCAAACCCATAAACCCTTAAAATGAATAGAACTAACAACAGAAAAAATGAAGAAAACATATCAAAAAGTAAAGTCCTAAAATCTAATAAGTGCCACTTTCTGCACTTAATAGAGTTGGCTACTTGATTAACAAATATAATGACAACAACCAAAACAAACGATAACGAATTCCAAAATGACCTAAATTTTTAATATTATTGAGTGTTATCACTTATTAGACGAACTACATTGTTTTAAGAAACAAAATGGTTAATTCCACCTAGTAAACAACAAAATCACCTAAAATCTATATCCTGTTGAATTATGCTTTTAATTATATATGAACTACATTGGTTAAACAAAATAATCTAGAATAGAACTAGATGACCTTTAACACTTATTATAACCCCGAAACCCTAATCCATACCTAGTAAAGACCAAAATAACCTAAAATAATAATGTCTACACTAATGGTAAAATTATTGAAAATAACATATACTAAGAACTAAAAAATTGACATAAAGAAACATAACAAAAACAAAAATGACCTAAAATCAAATTAGTAACACTATGACTACCGACGAAAAACAATTAAGAATCATAATTCATTATAGTGACCAGACCCTTAACCATGAAACTAATACGCAAAAACACTAAGGTGGTAAAACTAAACCCTGAACCTTAAACCATAAACCCATATAACCCATAAAGGTACAATTCCAACAACCTAAATACCATAAACGAAATATCCATAAACCATAACACTAAACCATATAATACCATATTGAGTGAACCAAAGCGGATATTAAAGAAATCCAATACACTACATTGTTTTAGAATAAAACCATCAAATAGTGGTAACCGTAAACCGAGACCATAAACCATACAAACCACTAAATCCTAAACCCTAACATATAACCCAACACAATTGACCATAAACCATAAACTAAACCATAATTATTAAATCATGAACCATACATTTAAACCTAACCCTAAACCCAAAGCCCTATGACCTAACCCTAAACCTAGATACACTAAAAGGTTCTCCATAAAAGAACGTTATTTTGATTATAACCAATATAACATGATATCTTAAAGAGATTCCCTTTATACCTAGTAAAACGCATTGTAATTAATAACCATAGAGAATAAGATCAAATTCGTACTTCATCTAAACTTAAATGGTACTTTATATATATTTCCAACTACTATATAAGAAACAACAATTGACATTAAAGACACATAACAATACTCAAAAATGTTGACGCCTTACTGAACAATAAATTTATTGCTACTTTATAACATATTAATTTATCGTTATAATATCGAAACTAAGATGTGATTAAAGAATCATAAAATGGACTATAATAATGGATAACCTATAGACACAATTTGGTAAACCTGTTCTTAAGACCAAAATAACGCACATTCAAACTCTATACAGCGGTCTATCTTCAATTAACGCACGTAAAGAACCAATAAACCCGATTTATAACCCATAATAACTAATAATTGTGGATTTGACACTTTTTGTTACCAGTTTTTTGGACCTAAAACCTAAACCTGAATGAGTAAAACCTAGAACCTAAAACCTAAGGACCTAGAACCTAAAACCGAACAACCGAAAACCTAAAAAATGAAAACCTATAAATACCTAAAAACCTAAAACCAAACCTAAACCTAAACCTAAAACCTTAAAACCTAAAACCTAAAACCTAAAACCTTAAAACCTAAAATCCTTAAAACCTGAAACTAAAACCTAAACCTAAAACCGTAACCTAAAACCTAACCTAAAAACCTAAAACCTATAAAACCTAAAACTTAAAACCTAAAACCTAAAACCCACCTAAAAACCTAAAACCTAAACCTAACCTAAAACCCTAAAACCTAAAACTTAAAACCTAAAACCTAAACCCTAAAACCTGATAACCGAAAATCTAAAACCATAAAACCGGCCTAAAAACCTAAAACCTAAAACCGAAACCTAAAACCGAAAGACCGAAAACCGAAAACCGAAAACCTAAAGTCCGAATAAACCGACCGAAATCAAAAGCCATAACCTTAGAGATAGCTAACAAGTCTAAAGCCTAAATAAACCGGTATAGATACTAAATATAGATCCAATCTCTATTATATACCTCACTTATAATATCCTAATTACAGGCTGATAACCGGACAGTAGCTAGAAACCTAAAAGTCCATCGACATTGACAAAAAACCAGAAACCGACAAGTCGCGGAAATCCTGTGCTACCAAATGTGGTTATAAATAAATTACCGAAAAACACAATTGTAATACATGGGATACGATGAACATCACCGTAAACCTATCACCCAAACCATCGACCTAACCATATAAATTATTAATACCTTTGAAATCTGCTTCGTTAAGGCCTCCAACAACAATACAAAGCCTTATTCTAATCCGAAGAACTCTTCTATATATCAAACACAATAAATAGATACCACAACTTAGATCTAAAACTTTAAATGAATGACAGTGCATCATAATACCTAGAAAGTTAAATATAGTCTAAAATATATAATTCAGATAGAGTCAACCTAAAACCTAAAACCTAAAACCTAAAACCTAAAACTAACCTAATTAAAACCTAAAAACTAAACCTACCCACAAAACCTAAAACCTAAACCTAACTACCTAAAACCTAAATACTAAAACCTAAAACTAAAACCAAAAACCTAAAACCTAAAACCTAAAACCTAAACTAAAACCCATAAAACCTAAAACCTAAAACCTAAAACCATTAAACTAACCTAAAACCTAAAACCTAAAACCTATAAACCTAAAACCTAAAACCCTAAAAACCTAAAACCTTAAACCAATCTCTTATGTTAAGTGGAAAACTGAGAAAGAAACTTAAGAAAATATGGAGAGAATGATGAGAAAAATGAGAGCTTGTATTATTCATCCTTATTTCAAATTAAAAATACAACTCAGCTTTTATAACAATCTAACTACTAACAGAATCTAACAAACTTACTAAATCCAACTGACTTCTAACTAACTCTATTTTTGGTATTAACTCTCAACACCCCCATTTAATACCAAAGATCAAAAACAACACTCCACAATCTATTCAACATGTGCTGTAACACCAATTCTCAATCATAATTTTACAACATTCAACATATTCCTCAGCTTTATGAATCTCTCAGCTTTCAAAGCTTTAGTCATAATGTCTTCCAATTGACAGTCAGTTATGCAATGCTTTAAACTGATTCTTCCCTTTGTGACTTGGTCTCTAAGAAAGTGGAACTTTGTTTCTATGTGTTTACTGCGCCCATGAGAAACAGAATTTTTTGCTAAATCGATTGCAAACTTGTTATCAATCTGCAATTCCATCTCTTGTCCAATGTCTACCTCGAGTTCCTTCAACAATGAAGATAACCATAAAGCTTGGCAGGTTGCACCACAAGCTGATATATATTCAGCTTCACAAGTGGAAAGAGCCACCACAGATTGCTTTCTTGAACTCCATGAAATAGGACCACCAGCAAACATAAAAACATTTCCTGATGTACTCCTTCTATCCTGCTTGTCACCACACCAATCAGAGTCTGAAAATGCTACAAGTTGTAGCTTAGCCTTCCCTGATTGATTAGGAAGTAGGACACCAAAATTCACTGTCCCTTTCAGGTATCTCAAGATCCTTTTAGCAGCTGATAAGTGAGATTGCTTTGGTTGAGCCATGAATCTACTGACCATCCCAACACCATAAGAAATCTATGGCCTGCTATGACAAATGAATCTCAAACAGCCCACCAGCTGTCTAAACAATGTCGCATCAACAAATGGTTCATACTCTAGCACTTCCAGCTTCAAATTTCCCTCTATTGGAACTCTAACTTCATTGCAATAAGTCATTTTGAACCTTTTCAGCACATCTGTAACATACTTCTTCTGAGGCATTATTATTCCATCTTTAGTCTTGACAAATTCCATTCCTAGGAAATAAGCCAACTCACCAAGATCAGACATTTCAAATTCTGATTTAAGCTTCAGCTTCATTCTTTCAATTTCTGTTTCACCACTGCCTGTAATAATCAAATCATCCACATACAAGCAGATCAGCACCATATCACTATTGCTAAGAATTTTGATGTAAACTCCATACTCAACTGTACACTTTCTAAAACCAGATTGAGTAAGAAAGGAATCTATTCTTTTGTTCCAAGCTCTTGGAGCTTGCTTTAGCCCATAGAGTGCTTTCTTCAGTCTAAGCACCTTCCCTTTACTGTTTGCAGCTTCAAATCCAGGGGTTTGAGTTACATAACCCTCTTCATCAAGAGGACCATTCAAAAAGGCAGATTTTACATCTAGCTGCAATAGTTTCCAGTTATTCCAGCTTGCCAAAGACACAACAACTCTAACTGTTTCAAATCTAGCAACAGAAGATAACACTTCACTGTAATCAAATCTCTCCTTTTGCATGAAACCTTTGGCTACCAATCTTGCTTTATACTTTGCTATGCTCCCATCTGGTTTTAATTTCACCTTATATATCCATTTCACACCAATAGGTGTCTTGCCTTGAGGAAGAGTGACAAGTTCCCATGTGTTATTTTTCTCAATGGATCTAATTTCTTCCTTCATAGCATTGAACCAAATGTTGTTTTCTATTGCTTCCTTGAATGTCACTGGTTCAGCTTCAGCCATGAAAGCTAAGTGAACCAGTTCTCCATCATCTGCAATTGCACTATCTGGAAACACTTCATAGTCTTGAAGTCTAGTAGGCAAGTTTCTGTTTCTCATAGATCTTCTCTTAGCACCATCTTGGTCTAGATTTTCCTGCACTTCTTCATTGTCAACTTGTTGTTCAATGACTTCAGTGTTTACTGATGATTCAGTTTCTGTAGGTAACTCAAAGACTAAATCATTATTTATGTCTAGTTCTCCCCAACTACTTGTTTCATCAAAGTACACATCTCTACTGTATGTAACTTGCATAGAGGCAAGATTTAGTAGCTTATAAGAACCTGTGGGATGATAACCAATAAAGATAAGCTTTTCACTCTTATCCTCTAGTTTGCTTCTTCTCTGATCAGGCACATGTTTGTAGCATACAGAACCAAAGACTTTGAGATGTCTAACTGATGGTGTCTTGTCTGTCCAAACTTCCTCAGGCACTTTATCCTCTAATTGTAGAGTAGGACATCTGTTTAGCATATACACAGCAGTAACCACTACTTCTCCCCACAGAGCTTTGGGAAGGTTCTTGCCTTTCAACATACTCCTAACCATGTTCATTATGGTTCTGTTCCTCCTTTCAACAACACCATTGTGTTGAGGTGTGTAAGGAGCAGTCACTTCATGCACAACACCATTTTCAGTGCAAAATCTTTCAAGTTCAGAGGAAGTAAATTCCCCTCCACCATCAGTTCTGAGTGTCTTCAATTGTTTTCCAGATTGCTTCTCAGTAAGCACTTTAAAATGTTTCAGATTGGAAAAGACTTCACTCTTGGCTTTGATCAGATAAGTCCATTTTTTTCTGCTGAACTCATCAACAAAAAGCAGAAAATATTTGTTTTCACCAAAAGATGGAACTTCAAATGGACCACACACATCAGCATATACAACTTGCAGTAAATCAGTGGCTCTAGTTGGAGTATAATTGCTAAAGGAGTTCCTAGTTTGTTTGCACAGTAAGCAATTCTTACACATAGTCTTAGGAATCTTAATATGAGGTAATCCTAGAACCATTCCTCTCGACTGTAACAATCTCAAGTATTTAAAATTGAGATGACCATACCTCATATGCCATAGCCAAGTTTCATCAATAATCTTTTCTGCATTGAAACACTTTGCATCAAGTGCTCCAAACTTGACTTGGAAAGTTCTGTTTCTGGTTAGAGGTGCACTCAGGATCTTCTTTTCTGTGTCATCATAAACATCTAGAATTCCATGTTACAAGTTCATGCTGAAACCTTTCTCCAATAACTGCCCAATGCTGATCAAATTACTCTTCATGGCTGGAACATACATAACTTCAGTTATCAGGGCCTTCTTGCCATCTCCCCTTCTGATTAAGACATCACCAGTGCCCTTAGCATCAACAGTTCTGTTGTCTGCAAATCTAACCTTGGTTTTCTTTGACTCATCAAAATTTACCAGCCATTCTTTATGACCAGTCATGTGGTTTGAACATCCTGAATCAAGATACCATACTTCATCACTTGTAACATCATTTTTTGTTATCATCATGAGTAATCTGCATGGATCTTCATCATCTGTTGTTTCTTCCTTGACCAGATTAGCATCTGCATCAAGATTTCTCCTATGATCATAACTGCGGTTGGAAGCATGACATTCTGAACTATAATGTCCAAAATTGTTGCAGCTGTAACACCTTACTTTCTTTTTATCAACAGATTTCTTGCCTTTGAATTGCTTGAACCCTCCTCTTCTGATAGAAGATTCAGGTTGATCTGACCCAGCCTTGATATTCTTATGATTACTATAATTTCTTTCAAAACTCCCTCTGAAGTTTCTTCCCCTTCCTCGATATTTCTGACCAGATTTGCCCCTAGAGCCACCTCTGCTGAAAGTTTGTGCCTGTAAAACTTGATCAGCAGCAGATCTCTCACCATTTCGTTCATTTAGTCTCTGCTCATGTGCTTCCAAGGAACCTTGAAGTTCCTCAATCTTCACGATATCAATCTTTCTTGATTCCTCAATAGCCACCACAATGTGATCGAATCTTGGTGTGAGAGTTCTTAGAATATTCTCAACTATTGTAAGGTCAGAAATCACCTCACCACATGATTTCATTGAGTTGGTGAGGATGAGAATTCTATTGAAGAATTCAGACACCCTTTCATTCTCATCCATTTGCATGAGTTCATATTGTCTCCTCATTGTTTGAAGCCTAACTTTCTTCAATTGTTCAGCACCAACATTGCACTTTTCCAGAATTTCCCATGCCTCCTTCGAAGTTGTTGCTCTTGAAATTTTTTCAAAATGAGGTGGATCCACAGATTGGTGAAGAATCACCATGGCCTTGCAATCTTTCTTCTTGTTCTCCTTGTGTGTCAGCTTCTGTGCATCAGTGGCATTCACCACTAGAGGTGAGTATCCTTCTTCAACAATGTTCATAACATCTTGATACCCAAGAATCGCTTTCATTTGAACACACCATCGGTTCCAATTCTTGTCATCAAGAACTGGAAAGTTGGAGACAACATTCCCAGGGTTGAGACTCATTCTTCACAGCTTCTTGCAAGTTGGTGCGTGATCTTCTTCTGTTGCAGCGGAAAAACAAGGATCGTACTGAGCTCTATGATACCACTTGTTATGTTTTAAGTGGAAAACTAAGAAAGAAACTTAAGAAAGATGGAGAGAATGATGAGAAAAATGAGAGCTTGTATTATTCATCCTTATTTCAAATTAAAAATACAACTCAGCTTTTATAACAATCTAACTACTAACAGAATCTAATAAACTTACTAAATCCAACTGACTTCTAACTAACTCTATTTTTGGTATTAACTCTCAACATAAATTAGTTCAACAAATATAACATAAGAATGACACCATACGAAACATTGTATGGTCATAAATGTATGACTTTTTTTGTGCCGGTTAGAAATAAGAAAAATGGATAATTAGATATGAAATCATTAAAGAAATCATTGGAAAAAAAATTAGGTAATAAGAGACAAATTAAAAGTTGCTCGGAATCGATAAATGAGTTATGCTGACAATAAAAGAATACATTTACTATTTGAAAAAGACGATCATATGTTCTTTAAAATTATCCCAATTATTGGTGTTGGAAGAGCATTGAAAGTGAAAAAATTGAGTCTTTGTTTCATTGGATCGTTCCAAATAATCCAAAGAGTGGGCCATTTGGCTTTTGTTTGGTTTTGTCGACTCCTCTAATTGAACTACACACGATGTTTTTCATGTATTCCAACTTAAAAAGTACATTATGACTCCTTATCAAACTTTAAACTATGACTTCATTCAAGTTAAAACAAATCTCACTTTTTGACATAAGCCAATTCAAATTATGGACCAAAGCTTAAAAACCTTGCGAAATAACCCCGGAAGAGGCTACTGTAGAGATGAAATCTGACATTATGGCATAATACTCTTATCTTTTCTTTTAGGTAAGATTTGAAATTTTGAGGACAATTTTTTTTTCAAGGGATAATAGTGTAACAACCTTTCTTCACTATTTTAGAATTTTGTAAACTAAACGTTCACTTTTGCGATGCATATGGGTTTATATAATAAATCATGACAATAATATAAGTTTTTTTAGTTTTCATCATAATCTAAAAAACACACGAAACAGATAAAAAGAATATTTTTTTAATAAAAAAACTATTTTATATTTTGAAATACTTTTTTACAAACTATATTAGATTTGTTTTGTAAAAAAAGTTGACACTTTTAGTCTCTAAAAAAAGTCTTTATAAAATCAAAATAGAGACTAAAATTGAATTTTTTAAAATTAAAATTAAAATATCATAATTTTGTTGAAATTAAAATTATATTTAATGATATATGTTACTCAATTTAAAAACTCATTTTCAATTAAGATTAAGATCGAAATAACTGTAATGCACTTCATTGCTGGCTTCATAAAAATTAAGAAATATACATCATATTATACATCACATGTATTTAACAATTCATAGTAATTTGAATTCCTTCAAGTTTTCATGAACCAAACACAAAGTTCCTGGAGAACATTTGAACATTCAATCCATTGAGACTACAAAGGTTTAACTAATACAAACCACCATAATTGAAAAACTAAAAGAGTGCACTTACCAAAATAGGTAGGAACAAAACCTTGCAAACGATGACAAAACATCACAATCTTGAAAACATCACTTAGGTATAGTAAACATTATTTATTAAGACATGAAATTCTAATAGCCACTTTAAATTTAATAATTAAATGGCACCATGATGGCTGTTAAAGGTCTTGATGGACTGCAAATGACATGATTCAAATTGGCCGAGATCAAGAACAATGATGTTGCAAGGGAATGGAGCTTAACAAAGAAAAAAGATGTAGTTGATCCTATATCTATAGTCATAATTATATGCATCAAGGGTATATGCATGTGTGCATGCTCTCTAAGGATTACGTGTGGATCATTAATTGCATATATTACATTGATTGACTAGATGGAGTATTAAGATAGTAGATGTGTTGGCTAGAGAATAGTTGCAATCATGAAATACTATATAGAACACATTAATGTATGCTTAATGTACTATAGATAGATTTTAGGTATTATAAGATAAATATAATGGTTTTAGTTAATACAACTTGTCAATCTTTTTTTGTTTTTTATTTTCACATGTGATAACTTGTCACATTTGAAGCACATATTGTAATTGTGATTAAACATGATTTTGGTGCCAAATTCTTCTCTATAGAAGTAATATAATTATAATAGTAATAGATTTGTGATTTGTTTGGTAAATTCTAGAATTTTTGTGGTATGAGTATGATAAAATCTTTTGTATAATAAATACAAATAAGATAGGGGTTACTTTATGTTATTAGAAAAAAATTTGAAATTAAATAACTTTTTTACTGATAATAAAATTTCCTTAATTCCTTATAATTTATTATCATTATTATTATTATTATTATTATTATTATTATTATTATATTATTATTATTATTATTATTATTATTATTATTATTATTATTATTATTATTATTATTATTATTATTATTATTATTATTATTACTAGTAAACGGTAGTTTTCAAATAAAAATATATTCAATAGTTAATATATTGTAAGTAACAAAAATAAAGTGACATAATAGATTTCTTTTGTTTACAAAAAACAGTTTTTTTTATTAGATTTAATGTTATAATTATTTGTGCACAGATTGCATATCTTTAAATGCATTCAATATCGTGGCTAATATAAAAAATAAAGTGTATAAATTAACTTCCTTATAAAACTGTTTAAGATAATCCAAAAATATCTAGAGACATAGATATGGGTGGATGAACTGCCACTGTTCTGGGAATAATATCTCACTTTTTTTATATATAATTTTGATTTACTTTACATTTCTTTGTCGTTTGGAAAGAAACAAATCTTTCTTTTAGCATAAATTAATCTGAATACGAAATGTTTATTTTTATTTTTTGGTTCTGAATTCAAAATGTTTCTGCTCTGTTAATTTAGATGTCTTTTATGGCCGTTGCTTTTGCATTATATTGCTGCAATCAATGTGGATATGGTATTGAAAACAAATCAAAAATTAAAGTAGCCGCACTAGTTGAACGAAACCTTTTTATTTATTTATTTATTTATTTTCAGTAATTGAACGAAAACTTAGCATGCAAAAGGTAAATAAAGCTGATTAAATTAGTAACTCCACATCTACATGGTGTCTGTTTTTTAATACTTGTAGCAAATTTAAGTAATTAGTGTGTTATATATGTTAACCTAACTATTTGCCTCAAAAAATGTTCACGTAAATATTATTTAAGCAGCCGTCTATGCTATTCATAGGAGATGCACATGCACTTTTGCTTGATTTTATATTTTATTTTACATTATTATTATTTTTAAAGCAAAAAAAATAATGAGCGAAAGTTCATATAATGGAAATTGTTATCCGTATCCAAAAGGTTATTTTTAAGATAAGAATATTTATGTGGGCTGTGAATATATAAAAAAGTTATTATACACCGCTTCAATTTTAATACTTACTTCTGATGTATCCATGAAGCAAAAATAGAACTATTTTTTGTATAAAAAAGTGAAATATTATAGATAAGTTTAAATGTACATAAAAGTATAAAACATTAGCTAGGTAAGCATTTTAATAACTTGGCGGAAGGAATTGTTATCGTTACGTACAAGGAATGGGCAAAATGAATCGTTGGATGTTCGAGTAGGATTCCACATGAAAAATGTCACATATGGAGCCAAAATCCCAAAATTGAGTATACAATAATAATGTAATATTTTGTGTGGCTAAAAAATACATTAATGTAATGTAACATTGCGATTGGCTCATAGTAATTAAGTGACCGGCCACAAGGTTTTGGAGAGGTAGGAATCGAAACACCAAAGAGTCTCTCGCAAAGCGTTGTTGTACCTAAATAAGAAGGTTCATCTCCAACGACTCCACTACTACTCATTTTTTGATTCCAAACAAAGATACTCAATAATCTTCTTTTCTCCTTCAACTTCCTTTCTTGTCCTATTTACGTTAGGTATTTTTTTGGATAAGATCCATGTCCTGCTTCCATTCCACCATCCCCGCATATATTTATTATTTTATTAAAATTCAATGCACAAAAGTTATTTTTTACTGATTGATACCATAAAAATCAACCATGAAAATTATTACTTTCTAAGGATAATTTTTTGTTTTCAAAAGAAATAATAATACATTCCATGTTGTATGTTTAAAATTCAAATTATAATCATATAACATCATCACACACCGCCGTGACTTTCAAATTCCTCGTTCTTCGTTTTGTGTCTTTGTCTGATTCTTTCCCAGTCCACACGTCTTTTTTTTTTCTCTTTAAAAATATTTTCCAAATCTTTCTTCTCTTATCTATATCCATGTATAATTATAAATACCCGTTTTTATCTTCCTTGCTCTCTTCAAACCAACACAACACCACTTAAACTTTTGAACCAACTTCATTCATTCACTAAATATGGTTGATTTAGAATGGAAACAAAATATGCTAAACTCAAAAAACATATCTCCCAAATCACCCAAACTCTCTTTACCCTTTCCCACTTTAAAGCTTCCACTTCCACTTTTACCAAACGACATCTCTACAGCGTCGTCCACACTTTGCACCTTATACGACAACTACCTCCGCCTCCCTCACCTCAAAACCCTTTGGGCTTCCAACAGCTTCCCTAATTGGGCCAACGAGCCCATCATAAAACCCGCTTTACACGCTCTCGAAATCACTTTCCGATTAATCTCAACCGTTTCATCAGACCCAAGACCCTACGTCAACAAACGCGAATGGGCCCGACGGGCCGAATCACTCGCCAAAGCCCAAATCCAACTCATCTCCATACTCTGCGAAGACGAAGAACATAACCCAAACTCACGTGGCAATGCTCCTGTGACTGACGTCAGCAATATAAGCCAAATCAGAAGCTATAGCGAACAAAGCTTGCTCCCAAAACTCGCCACGTGGCAGAAATCAAAAGATATAGCACAGAGAATCCTTTCCACCGTGGAATACGAAATGACGAGGTGTCCTTACACGTTAGGTTTAGGAGAACCGAATTTTAACGGAAAGAAAATTCTCCGTTACGACGACGTTTGCAAACCGAATTTGTTACACTCGCTAGAAACAACGCCGTTCGATCACGTCGGGAACTACGAAAACAGAACGCTACACGCGACGCACCAGATTATGGAATCGTGGACACGCGCCGCCCGCGTGTTGATGGATCGAGTGAACGAAGCGATTGACGGTAAAAGATTCGAGAAAGCCGCGAGTGAATTACACGCGGTGGAGAAGATCTGGAAGGTTCTAATAGAGATCGAAGATATGCATTTGATGATGGATCCGGAGGATTTTCTGAAACTGAAGAAACAATTAGGGATTCGAAAATGGAACGAAACGGTGCCGTTTTGTTTCCGTTCGAAGGAGTTGGTGGAGATAACGAAGATGTGTAGGGAATTGAAAGGGAAGGTGCCGGAGATATTGGAAGTGGAGGTGGACCCCACAGGTGGACCCGGAGTGATGGAAGAAGCGATGAAGGTTTATTTGGAGAAGAAGAGTGAGAAGGTTCATGTGTTGCAAGCGATGCAGGGGATTGAGTTGGTGATGAAGAGATTTTTCTTTGCGTATAAACAGGTTGTGACCGTTATGATGGGAACTACTGAGTCAAATTCGGAATCGTTGAGTCAGATATTTCTTGAACCTACTTGTTTTCCTAGCTTGGATGCTGCTAAGACTTTTCTTGGCTATTATTTAGAAAATTATGAAAATACAATTCATTGGTAATGTAATTCATTATACTTAGATAGTACAAACACACAGATTCAAAAGGTAAAAGAATTATTCTTCGTTTTTTATGTGGATTCCATTTTGTAATAGGTTGTTTGTAATTTTTTTTAAACCATATTTGTTTGTAAAATATTTATCTTTTGAATCAAATATTTTTTGTTTTTTAAATGGCATTTTAATTTAAATGGCATTTTAATTTAAATGGTATTGACAACATAATAGTAATTACTGGAGGTTATTCATGATACCCTGAGATTAAAGAGTGTAAATAAGCTTTCATGGCAATGGAGATTGATTTTGAAAAGGAAATTTGTGGAGGATATGGACACACCTTATGGGTTGACATAAGCACAATAGAAGTTATTATTGAACGAGTTTATGGAATTTACTCTCCTAAGAAGAATATAATATATATGTTGTTCAAGAGTGGAGCCTTTTATTTGAAATATGCATCTGAGTAATGAGTAACAAGATATCTCATCTCATGTTGTGCACAAGATATGGGAGAGTAAGAACGAATTTAGAGCAAAAATATTTATCCATATATGTGATTGATATATAGTTATGATACTCCTTGATGTTCAAGGATATTAAAATCTTAATGGATTTGTGAAAGTCATTTTTAATATTGAGAGTCATAATGAATCACTTAATTTTTAATATAATAAGTCATTTTTAATATTGAGAGTCATAATGAATCACTTACACTAATTAATTGAAGTACACTTACACTAATTAACCTAACGAAAACATTGAGTTTACGGCTGGATATAAATCAAATAAACTAAAACTAAAATGAAAAAAGAAAAGCCTCTGAAATTATCTTTCATTCTAGTCTAAAGTCTATAACATAATAAAAATACACATTCCTACTAAATTGGTCAAATGGTGATCATGACAAAGAAAATCTAGTAGAAAGGAAACAGGGTAGAACAAGTCAACAATACTATTTGGTTGCTAGTTTCCTACCAAATTTTCTTTTATAAATAAAAGTAAACGTTTTCTGTCAATTTCATTTTGCATGCTTTGTTTGACACGAATTCAAAACATGATTACGAACAATTGGAAAAAGGTTACTAGCTAGGTATTTCTTTGTGTATTTTATGGTGTTTGGTCAAGAACATGTAGAGATGTAAATCCTAGCTAATTCAAATCTTCTGTGAGAAACACAGCGTTGAAATTACTAAGTACTATTTGATTATAGGTTTGATATAAAAAAATATTGAAAAAGGTCGATCTTTTAATTGAATATGTTTCAATTTATAAATAAAAAATAATTACTTTCACAGTTAATAAAATAATTCTAGATTTTATATAAAATATAATTAAAATATGTTACATTGTCATTTTGAATGTCAAATATTTAACTATCGACATTAAATATTTTTTAATTACAATAAGAATATATTAAGAATATTAAGTTAATATAAGTAAAAAATTGTTAATTTTTATTTATAATAGTAACCAAGATAGATTTGAGGTTACTATTTTTCTCATAATAATAAACGGAAGGATATCTATATTTTGAGGGATTTTTTTATTACTCAAACGCTTTAATGGATTAATTTTCAAATTTACATGCAAAGATACCTTGATTTATTAAAACAATTCATAGCAACAAGATAGGTATATATTAAAAACACTTTCACACACAAGTTAGTAATAGATTGAAATAGAAATTTGAGTTATGCATATCTTGATTTTCATGTAAGGACAATTTTATATGGTAATTGTTCACGAGTATTTTGTGAAAAGAGTTCTCATATGATGGAATAAGTGTCTAAATAATCCCTTTTTCTTCTCATTTCTAAATGCAAATTATTGTATAAACAACAATTTTATTTAGGTTTTAGCAACAACGCAATCGAGCTTTTCCAAGACAATTGAACAAAATAGTGTTATGTTACATAGTAAAATTTTGACGAGTGTTAAAGAGTACTTCTACACACTACCTCTAATTATGTCCCTTTTCTATGTTTTTTTTCTTTCTTCCTGACCTCATAATTATAAATAGTAAACTTTTCGTGTAGAAACCTAATAACAAAGTTCAAATAGCAACTAATTTTGCCTAACAAAACAACAGTAAGTAAAAACATGACAATCATTTGCAGCCAATTACATAAACAAGTTCACCATTTAATTGAGACCATATTAAGGGATCCTTTATTTGTTTTAAAATATCCAAGCTATATATAAAAAAATTTACCCTCCACCCTTACATTTATACTCCTAACCCATATTTTATATAAACTATTTATTTTATCTTTTTTATTTATTTAGTTTTTTTATTTAAATTATTCCACTAAATTTAATTAGTGTTCCTAAAAGCTTTTTAAAAAAAGTTTGTCGGAACACTTTTTTAAAAAAAATTTAAACTTTGTACTGGAAAATATAAATAAAAAATTACAGCTGTGTACCGAAAAACTTGAAAAGAAAAATTTCTGTTACACAAAATTCAAAAAACATCAAAAATATTTTTCGGTACACAAATATGTTTTTTGTGTACCGGAAAACTTGAAAAAAAAAATTTTCAGTGCACAAACCTTGTGTATCAGAAAACTTTTTATTTCAAGTTTTCCAGTATACAAATATATTTTTTATATACCTGAAATTTTTTTTCAAGTTTTTTGGTACAAAGGTTAATTTTAAAAAAAAGTATGTATTCTGGAAAACTTTAAAAAAAAAATCAGAATTTCAATTAAACTTAGTGGAATAAATATTTTTTTTTAATAAAAAAAAGGTAAAGTAGGTAGTTTATATAAAATGTGAAGGTAAGAATATAAATGTAGGGGTAAAAGATAAAATTTTCATATACTTAAAAATAATTATTTTTGGGTCAAACGAACAAACTAATAGATTGTGATGGACTTAAGAGTGAACACTCTTTATATGGGCCTAGATATAGAATTGCGACCGTGCACACGTCCGTTTTTATCTCCCACCCCCTCAATTTTTTAGATTGACTATCTTACCCTTTTTGACATTATATAAAATAATGGAAATTTTTTTATCAGTCTCTTTTTTCACCTCCACATTTGAAACTTTCCAAAAATTTCAGAATATTCAAAAGTTTCAATCTTTTAAAATTATTCAAAGTGAGTTTTTTTTTCTATATTTCGAAACTTTAGTTAAATTCAAAACATTCGAAATGTAAGTTAACATAATTAAATACAAATTTTGAAACTTTCGATAAATCTGAAAGTTCCGAAATGAACTTTTCCAGAAACCTTCAAAAATTTGAAAGAATGTGAAACTTTTAAAGCTATAACTTTCGGAACTTTGGATGAATTTGAAAGTTCCGAAACACAAATTTCAAAAAATTTCGATGAATCTGAAACTTCCGAAA
Organism: Cicer echinospermum; assembly: GCA_002896215.2. Taxonomy (NCBI): domain Eukaryota; kingdom Viridiplantae; phylum Streptophyta; class Magnoliopsida; order Fabales; family Fabaceae; genus Cicer; species Cicer echinospermum. The sequence continues at coordinate 43,068,799 of PGTU02000002.1, forward strand.
CACATATTATTCGAAAGTTTCAAACATTCGAATTATGTCAGTTTCGAAAGTTTCAAAAAACTTCGAAACTTTTGAATTTTTTAATTTTTTTAAATTTATTATTAATTAAATTTATTACTAAATTTATTACAAATTTTGAAATTTATTACTAATTAAATTTATTATTAATTTATTACTAATTTTTAAAAATTCAAAACTTTCATTGAGTTTTAAACTTCCGAAAGTTGAATTTTTGAAAGTTTCAATATGTTCGAAAGTTTTGCATTTCGAAACTTTCATATTGTTCGAAAGTTTCTGTATTTTGAAAGTTTCGTATTCAATGAAATTTTCGAAAGTTTCATTATTTCTGAGAAAAATGAACTTCGAAAGTTTCATCATCATAGAAACTTTCGAATTTCTAGTAAAATCATGTTTCGAATATTTGGAAGTTTCGAATTTTTACTTACTTTTGTATTTTAAATGTTTCCATATTTCGAAGGTTTGGTAGGATCAGATTCGAATATTTAAAAGTTCCGAATGAAGTGGGTGAAAAAAGAAAAATGAATTTTTTTTGAGATTTTTATATATGAAAGTAGGGGCAATATAAACTTTTCCATATGAATGGGGAGTGGGAGGTCAAAGTGGGGGTACACGATACAAACCTCTTGCAAAAAACTTTCAAATGCATGGGCTGGTATATCATGGGCTACCAAGATAAACTTTATTATTACGGAATCTAATACACAAATTATTATAGTGGATATTTAATGTTACACAATTTTTCATAGGAGTTTGAAAAAAAATTAAAATAATAAGAGTTTTTTACTGTTTTGACTTTTTTTTTGTTGAAAGATGTTTTTTAATTTTGTCTCTTATAATTGAGATTGAAGGAATTATTATTTTTCACTTTACATCCATTGGAAGCATTCACTTCACATTTATAATTAGGGTTAATACAATAATAATTAACAAAATTAATTTAACTTTGTAAAAAAATTAATTTCATAAAGTTAAATATTTTAGAAATAAAGTTTTTGTTATCTTTATTTCATGGTTTTGTATAAGGTTAAAAATTAAAAGTAAAATTATTCAAATATAGTGTATATTTTACTAGTTTAATTTATGTGAAATTGATTTAATTCATCTAAAAGAAGAAAATAAATAATCATTATTTTGTTCTATAATAAAAAAATTATTATAATATCAAATAAATAGTATTATTTTATATACTTAATCAAATAATTATAATATAAAATATTCATCAACACACTTCACTAACATCTGCTAATAGAAAACTCAAATGAAATATAGATACCTTATGATTGTGGGTGATTTGGTGATTTACACGTCCTAACAATGTGATCGCAATGCCTATGACTCGCATTACAATTCGGATCACGAACCATTCAACCTCAAAAACTGCATCATCATCCTTTCTCAAACAAATATGTGTACCATCCACACACTTATCGATCAAAATATCTATCTATTTAAAAATCACAATTTCACAGTAAATAAATATCTCACAAACTTTATCTCATTGCCACGTTTGTTAGACCCCACGTGTTATCCACTCCACTTTTCAGTTATACCAAACCCTCGTACGGTTCTCATCAAAACTTCACTTTTTTTCCTTTTCTGTTTGGTTTTTCATCAACCCTCTTAATTCATTTGTTTCATTCTGTAATTGCTTCTTCATTTTCTCAAAAGTCAAAAATTGACCCATTTTAGATTTTTACATATTTTTTACTATAAAAAGATCATTTTTTTCTTCACCCCTTTTTGTTTTTATTTCTCAATTAATCGAAAGTTGTAATAATCTGATTGGACTTTTCATTTTAAAAATCGAAACTTTTTTTTGTTACCCTTTTTATTTTTTCCTATTATATACGGATTTCCCATGAATTTTCATATGAATTTGATGAAAATTTCCTTTTGGGTTTCTAAAGTGTAAAAAGTCATCCTTTTTATTTTCTTTGATTCCTTCAAAAACTTTATGATCAAACATGGTGTCAAGTGTTTCTCCCAATCTTGAATGTTTGAAGCTAAGAACCCTTTATTCTCTTCCACCACTTAGACATGAGAGGAACAAAAACACCATGTCACGTGGCATGATCAATGTTTTTTCCTTGTCTAGTTCAAGGAACATGAAGTCACAAAGAGTGAATCATGTTTGTTGTTCTTTCCCTTTTGATGATTTTCACAAAGATGGAAAAAGAGAAATTTTGGAACCTTCTTTACTTGGTATTCAACCTGAACCACCAAGTTGGCCAGAGAGAGAAGAGATTTTGAGACTAAGTTTTGAAAGGAGAGTGAAAAGTGTTGGAATCCCTTTATCAATTAGGATGATAAAGAAGAAGCTACAATTAGAACAAGGTTTTAAATATGCTGCATCAAGTGAATCGATTCATTGTTGTGTTAAGAAGTGTTTCTCTTCTTTGTTGTTTATTCTCCATGAGCTTCAAAATCATGCTTTGAAAACAAGGGAATCACTTTGTGGTGACGATTTAGAAAGCGTCATTGTTAAGCTCAATAGAGAAATGGATGATTCATTTGTTTGGTTGTTTCGACATGTTTTTAGTGAAACACCAACTTTAATGGTTGATGTTATGGTTCTTTTAAGTAACTTTTCTATGTTTTCTATGATGAGGAACAACAACAACAACAAAAGTATTAAGGATGTTTTACATGGTGATCTTGTTGTTCAAGATGAATGTGTGAAGGAGTTAACAGAAGAGGAAGAATTGTTGTGGAATTCAATGTTGGAGGAAGTTTCAAAGATGGAAAAGGAATTGAGGGGTGAGGTTTTTTTGGATCATGAAACAAAGATGAATTTTGTGGCACCAATTTGTGTTGAGATTGAAGGGGATCAATACGAGGAATATGAGAAAACTAAGGATTATTACAAAAAGCATATAAGCCTTACACCTAACAATTCACTTCTTCTGTCTAACTATGCTCAATTTCTCTTCCTTGTTCTTCATGACAATGATGGGTAAGTTCTCAAAAATCCAATTCTGTTGTACAATTTGTTTGCTAGCAAGTATTAAATGATGAATATATGGTTGTTAATCTTTATGCAATGAAATCATGGTTTGGTTTAGAAACTCAAATGAGTAATTTTTTTGACTGCATTTGTTTTGGCCTAAAGTGGATTGAAATGACATTTTTCAGTGTTGATAGACAAACATGAGTAAGAAGAAATGCTTATGAATATTGTTGTTGTGCTTATTGGAGAATGTTTTAGAGTAAATATCCAACTTGGTACCACACTTTTATAGGGTGTATCAATTTGGTCCCCACTTTTATAAAATGTCTTGCATTAGTCCTTTACTTAGAAGAACGTTTGTCAAGTTAGTCCTTTTGCTGCATCACATAAATTTTGTCATGTCGAATTGGTCCCTTAAATTAGATAAAGACTATCAAGTTAGTCTTTGAAATTGCATACTTAGACTACCAATGAGGTCTCTACAATTGACAAAAACAGGAAGAAGGAACTAACTTGACAAACTTTTTGCAAAATGAAGGACTAATATAACATTTTATGAAAGTGGAGGACCAAATTGACACACCCTAACAAAGAGTGACTAAGTGATTGTTTGGATCTGTTTGCATTATTTTTGGAGTCTTAGAGTTACATACTTTATTAATAATTTAATTTAAATTCTCTATTTTATACATTTGATATGAAATACAGTGCTGAAGAATACTACAAAAAATCAGTGTTAGTGGAATCACCAGAAGCTGAAGCATATTGTAGATATGCTGATTTCTTGTGGTGGATAAGGAAGGATAATTGGGCAGCAGAACTGAGATATATGCAAGCATTGGAAGCAGATCCTGAAAACACTTATTATTTATCAAAGTATGCTAGTTTTCTTTGGAACACTGGTGGACAACAAGACAATTCTACTAGCTTTCCTATAGAAGAATTAGATAACATGCAAATATGATACTGTCCATATTATCCATCTATATTCCACTTTTATTTAAGTTGTTTCCCTTTATAGATTTTTGTTACGCAAATTATTGTATGTTATGTATCAAGGTTATTATGTCCGAATCACAGAGAGACATCAGACATCGTAATTTTACAAAAGTTACAACTTGTAATTTTTGTAAAATTTACAGAACATAATCTTCCTATTCTATACACAGTTTAACATAGACATGTTTTAAATTAATTTTTTGTCAAATCAAAACGCATATTCAAACTATTTATTGTCAGTGAGGATTTTGTTCTTATTGGCAAAGCGTGTGCAAGTAGAACAACTTAATTAGAGTTTATATAGTCTCATTATGATAAATATTATGAAATGTGGAAAAGTAATTGTCAAAAGAACATACTTGCATCAATTTTATTTTATAAATTATAAGCTAATTTTCAACTTTTCATCAAAGGCCCCTCAATTAGCTTTAATACTATGTTAGGTTGTTATATTAAGACAACTAGACAAGGTTCTAGATGAACACATCAACGTGAAGTGTTATTATAATTAAATATTTGGACATCATAATTTTACCACAAACAAGTCGTTGTAGTATAGTGGTAAGTATTCCCGCCTGTCACGCGGGTGACCCGGGTTCGATCCCCGGCAACGGCGTTGGTATTTTCCTTTTTTACGAAATTTTATGCACGTTTTATGGTTTGTATTTTAAAATTATTGTAACTTATAAATTAAAAACATTTATTTTTTTTATCAACTGAATTTTATATAACAACCGACCAGGGGTAACATCCAAGCCCAAAGCACCTTACAAGGGGGAGTACATACTTCAAAGGGAGGAATTTTACCCCATAGTTATCCCCCTACACTGCAAATTCCCTAAAAATTTAGATTTGTCCATGACTTTTTTTTTCAAAATAATTAAAAATTATCTTACCTCATAGGAATACTCATCTATTCTAAAAAACTTTGCTCAATTTTTTCATAACACATTTGTGCAGCGAAGCTAGGACACATTTTATGGAGTGGTCAATATAAAAAAAAAATAAATTAAAAACATATGTTAAATTTAACCTGTAAACAAAAAATTTCCAAATTATATTAAAATTCACAAAAAATAATATAGGTAACCAATAAATAATATTGATTATGTGCTAAGCATACTCACAATGTCTCTTTTAATGCCAACATTTTCGATTCATTTTTTCAATTTCTGAAAAGTAATGTTTTCTTTTCTTTATAATTTTAATAATTTTGATATATTAAATGTGTTATGGATACTATCTTTTTAAATTACGATTAATCAACAAATTCATTATTCTTGTTGTAGTTTTTTGGACCAATAATTTTGTATTTGAAGTAGTTAAATATAATTTTGTTTATCAAAAAACTTGATAGTATAAGTTTTCCAAAAACTTTGAACGAAAAACTTTTGTGGTGAAACGATTGAAAACTGATTTTATTATTTATAAAGGTCTAAATTGGAAGTTCATGTTAACTGTGGGGTATGTGGCAAGATTTTCCTCAAAAGCCAATTACATACGCTCACTAGTGGTACGGATTATGTGGCCCAACAAATATGTGATTATGGATTGCAGGGATCCAAATTCTAGATGCACTTTTGATCCATAGTTTTATTGAATTTCTCACTAGCTTAGCTGCTAATTTTTGGTTCATGTTTACATTGATAGTTGTACTTTTCGATCCTGGTTTGATTATTTTTGGTGTTATCATTGTGTTATGTTACATTTTCATCATTGTTAACTACCTCTACACACAAGATGAAGTTTCATTGCTAAATGTAATAATATCCCTCAATATTCTACAATTAAAATCTTATTCTGAGACAAAAAAGAAGCACCTTTACCTAGGAGGTTGCCTTACATTACACGTCAATATTACAAGAAATCAACCTAAGGAACTTGCTAAATTAGGGCCAAAAAGCAAGAATTGTGTATAAGATTCAATATCATACATCTCTATGACTAACGTGAACGTGATAACTCGAAAACTAGCTACTACAATACTAATTGACAACAGTGAAATTTCTAAAATGCAATGAAAATATTACAATCTAACAATCACCAAAACCAGGTATTGCGACTATCAACGGCCTTTACTGAAGTATATACCAAGGGCATCCGTCCATACACAGCAGTAAATATGTTGACACACTCCGATCTTCGCTCACTATGACCTCCCAAACTACTGATTCCAGTTGATCCAATCTCAAATATTTTACCTGCAACAAACACAAAGTCCACCAGATTAACATCATATACATGTATCTCCTTTTAAGGATGGCATTAGCATATATCAACATGGTTTAGAACCAACGAGAGCAACATTCGATTTGGATTACCATGATGGATAGCATAAACCAAGCATTAGCATGGAACTTCACAATCAAATACTTAAGATTGTACAGAAAACATATTATGATGAATTTATAGCTAGCTGTCATTGCATAATTTGGTCTACAGAAAGGAACAAAAGAATCAAAACCGTAACTTCCTTAATTATAAGATGTACATATATGGTCTATTCAATTGAAAGTGATTTCAATCTCAGTTTTACATGAGTTAGCCCGTTGTTATACTAATTCATCAACATACAAGGTGTAATAAAGAGATATGGAGTCAAGGACTGAAAATATGCAGCTGCTTCCTTTCTGTTACTGCTATTACTTTCATGTATGCAAACAAGATAACAAACACCATCGTATCCGAGAGGATGGAAATATTGCCTCTAAATTAACACATTAAACTATAACTACTTCTGGCAGTCAATAAGAAGAATGTGAAAATCTGGTTTGCTTTCATGTTTCTTTTTTACCATACTATACATATATTCACTGGCTTGCAGCTCACCAACCACAAATCAATTTTAGAAATGTCAGAAAGGTGAAAGACTCTCTAAATGGGAGAACTTAATCATTAAAGATATTATCGATGGAAAACAAGTGCAGATATATTTTGAGCAAGTGAAGTTGAAGACCTCTGAACTAAATGGGAAAAATGATAAAATAAGATAAAATTCACACAACTCTTGTGCAATTATTATGAGATACAACATTCTTAAATTACCTTTAACCCATAATGGAGGTGCACCAGTTGCATTTGCGACAAGAAAAGACATTGCAATATCTTCACAATTCCTGGTAAATCAATTGAGTTATTGAGCAAATAACAAAATTGTTGGAATTAAAGTTTGAAAGGTTGAAGTCTTATAAAAATAAAGGTAGCGGGTGGGTAGTTAGTTCAGATAAAAACCTGTTCTTAGTTACATATTCTCGAATTGATGATGGCATCTCATTTGTGTAGAGAATGAAATACTTTTTGTGAAAGAATGCTGCCTTTGAGAGAACCATACTATATGTACCCGTCCACCACACAGACCACCATCCACCATATTTGAATACGTTGTCGTTGCCATTCTGTAAAAACATTGAATCACTTGAGAGATTAGTCTTGCAACGTTTTTGATATTTTTCCACTCTCTGAACAAAACATGGGAAAAATAAACCAAACTAAAGGACATTAATCATTAGATTCTGCATCAGGTTTTGCAATGCATCAAAGTTTTTTTTTTGCAAAGGTGAAATGCATCGAAGATGACTAGCAGCTTCTTGAAGGATGGATTTAAGAGATGAAATTATTTCTTCTGTGACAGAAATTCAGCTATCTTTACCTTTTGATTAGATCATCAACAAGGACGATATAACAGTACCACGGATTACGATGAGGGTCAGCTTTAGAAACTAAATTACACAAGTGATATACAAAATGTGCTATTTTTGTTGTTTTATGCCAATACGATTTCATGCTCAAATTTGAAATCGATCTGCATACCAAATGTTTCAGAAAAGTATGTTTCTATGTTATGCTAAAATACGTCTTGAAAGGTGAATGCTATTGGGAATCAAGGCAAACAGAGGCCAAATACTGCAGTGCAAGCAAAAAACAGGAAATAATGCATGAAGATTATTATAAAAAAGGAATCGACTTGCTTCAGAGCTTAATTAGATATTCATTGTATCTCATGTTTGAACTCCAAAAGCAGTGACATAAAAGAAATATTGGTTGACCAAATCATCAAGGATAATGGACAAACGTCTAGTAAAAAATAGATAAAACTTACTAATGAATCCACCCAATGGACACGAGGTACAAATCCCACCATTGCATCAGGTGCACTTTGCCAAACATCAAATGCAAATTCCACCGAAGAACAAGGAAATATGACATCATCGTCAATAGAAAAGACAGCATCGGTCTCCAAATCCTCAATTTCTTTAAATCTATTATTCAAACTGTCTTCCTTGTTAATATCAAACCTCAACTTCACATATTGCCCATCTCTAGCCTTCGACTTTACAGCTTGGTGCAGAAATTTTAGAAGACTTTCTGAAGGAGGATTGGGTTCGCTCCACACTATATGTACTGATTCAAGTCGAGGACAAGATGAATAATGTTTGATGGACTGCTTTAAGAGATCATATCTCTTCCACGTGTTCATTACAATAGAATATCCTTTCCTGTGAACAAAGAATAAAACAACAAATTAGTTGCAACAATCTCTTACCAAATAATATAAATAACTTCACTTCAAACTTAAATTTAACCGAATCAATTGTACATAACCAAGTTCATTTAAAATCATGTTAGTCAAACGCTCACCAAAACACATACTAAATTATCCATCTGATACACAATTACCAACCCGAATACCAGCACACGATGAGATGATCACAAGACAAATACTACCAAGGAAGATTCAAAGTCCAGGTATTGGCACCACCATACAAATATGAAAAAAAGTGACATGAGAAAGAAACATTGCCAAATATCAATATCCAAAATTCCCAATGTGTCACTATTCGTGCTCCATAGTTCCCAACACCAAGAGCACATTCTGAAGCTCAACCTAATCTAAAAAATATACTAATAAACCTTAATATATTGTTTCCAAATCTGAATAATTTACATTAAGTTCATTTAATCAATTCTCTATTTTCTCTGCAAATTGAACTTAGCACTAACCTTCAGATCAACGCAAGAAACTACTTCTAGTTCTATCCAACCCTTTAAATAAAAACCCTATATACAATTTACATATCTCTTTCTATATATATATTTGCCTATGCTAAAGAAACAAACAAGACAACAAACAAAAACCCAAATAGAATCTTAGTTCCAAAACACTTATATGGAAATTCCATGAAAGAAACTGAAGTTTTGTATCTTTATTCTTTCCTACAAAAAAAAAATATCCAAAATAGAATCTCCTACCAAAACTTAACCGATCTCAATCATTGCAAAGTGCTATAGTCAAACATAATCTATTTTATTTTCATTAGTGCAATTATGTGTTAACCTAAAATAGAACCTACAAAATTAATAGATTAAATAAACATGAATCATTAACGAATAATAATGAAATAAATAAGGAATTAAATTAAACAAAAAACAAGAAATAAAATACAAAAAAGAATTTAGCAACGAAATTTAATTTAACGAACCTTGAATCAGGGAAACGACGAAGAGAAGAAGTTTGATTATTCCATAATAAGAAAGTGGAACCACTTGTGGAAAACGCGAGAAGCGTTAAAGCAACACAACAACAAAGAAGAAGCTTGATCTTCACTGATTTAACGGTGGAGATCGCAAGTAAACGAAACCTCTGTTCAATCCGACGGTTCAACCAACAGCTCCCTCTCATCACCGCCGTCAATAAAATTTTCTAACCCAAACCCCGTGATCTCGCTTAATAGAACCGGTCCGGTTCAGTTTCAAAACAACTCGAACTCCATTTCGAACCGGAGCTTCGGAATCAGGCTTGGAGACAAAGCAATTTAAATGGAGGATTAGGATTGAGAGTTTGAAGTTATGTTTGGCTTTAACGTTGTTAATTGTTTAACATTCTCGTTTATTTATTTTTCTGTTTTTCCACTGGTTGGGTTTCCACAACGCATCGATTTATAAGGAAAGATGAATCAGGTTTTTCATGCCACGTGGATACTTTAATCGCCGCTTGATTATGATGATTGCGATGATCGGATCCCGTTGTTGGCTATGGTGTTTTTCTGAGAACGGTGAGTGCTATTTTGATTCGCAGTTTACTTTCACGCTAATAGTAACGATTGAAATGGAATCGAATTTTTATTTTATTATTTTACACTTTGTTTGGGATGATGGAAATGAGAGGGAAAGATTGGGAAAGAAATGAAAACACTGAAAGAAAAAAGATATGTGTTGTTTGGTTATTGGTGTAGAATCGAAAGGTAATAAGGAAAGAAACATCTTATTATGATCCCTCGCCTTCAAGTAACGTTTGAGACATGATTCTTTTATAAAAAAAAATAAAAAAAAAAACGACTTGAGATATTTTTTTTTTTTACTTGATTGAGACTTGAGATCTAAACATGCATGTTTGTGCTTTACTTAGTTAATGTATTATTTATAAATATAAACTTCTTATTGGACCGAATTTTAAACTGGATTAAATTATTATGTTTTTATAATAAAATAATTAAATTTAGACTCTATCATACAAAAAAAAAGAAAAAATTAGACTCAATCAATCATGATGATGTGCGTGCCCAATTAAGATGCATTGTCTAGGTGAGACTTTGATCGGATTGATTTAAATGATAAAAAAAATAGTAGTACAATTTTCAAATTATCATAGTCATGTCAAACATCATTGTTATCTTAAATAATGTAGTTAATAAATAAATACTAGTATATTTATATATAGTTTATAATAGTTTTTCTTAATATGTGACTCATTCTTTACTCTATTATAATTTAAAGACTTTATCGTAACAAGAAAATAATATTATCGTTTTATATTATAAGTGTATTTTTAAATAAATAAAAATGAGAAAAGATGTGATATGAATGATTAGTGTAAATTAATTTTTCAAATATTTAATGAAAATTTAATATTTCGTCACATCTCTCAACTTTTGAGATTTCATTTTAAATTAACCATATAAAATAATTAAAAAATTATTTTCATTAGACATTAATGTAAAACTAATTAAAATTCATAGTGTATTCTCATTAAACTCAACATAAATATATATGCATCAATTTGTTACAATTTTGGATATAGAAAAAAAATTTATATATTGGAGAAAAAATATATTGGGAAGTGTCTATTCTCCATAAAAGATAAAATAGACAAACTTCCAATTTTATATTTTGAGAAGAATTCCTAGAAGTCGAGTAATTAGCCCGAATCGCATAATTTATCTACGTCACATTTGTTAAATAAATGGTATAAGCTCTTTAACAAATGATTATATAAAATATTATAGAACTTCTAAAAAATACCATTAAACGAGGACAAATTTTTTAGAGCAACCTTAAGATCTCTAAATTTTTCTAGCCACATAAAAGAGTAGTCGTAATATCTTTAGATTACGGAGTGTTGGCATACAGGAATTACAAATTGTTTGACATGAATAAATAAAAAGTTTCCCTTTAAATTTTTCTCTTTCTCTACCTTTCTTTGTATCTCTCGTATATTTTTCCTAACTATGTTATGCTAACAATTATTCTCACTTGGTAGATTTATGATGAGGTGGATAACATAAGTAGATGATTTATTTGGGGGCATAGTGAGAACCATAGAAAGGTTTCCTTGGTTACTTGGTTTGAAGACTTCGTAAAATCACCTCAACTTTTATGATCAAGTCTAGTTGGAGGTTGTGTGATAGGCAAACATGACTTTTTGGCTCAAACTTTAGTCTGAATACTGTTGGGAAAAATCAGATAATTAGAGATAATTATTTCAATAATGCGGAATATTTTTTTTCATCTACCTGTGCAGATAAATGGCCAAACAGAAAATACAGTTTCAAGAGCAATAATAATTGGCAGAAAATTAAATATGAGACAAATGCAATTTTTAACGTGGAAAACTTCCCTCAAATTGAGAGAATAAAAACCACGGAACCTAGTCCAGTAAAACTTCCACTATAATAATTAATGGGTACACCAAGAGTTTTCCTAATAACAATAGGGAATATCAATCAACAATAACATCCCTATAACAACCTTATAACAACCTTCCACTAAAGTGGGTATGCCAAAGTAACTCTCAGAGAAGATAAAACTACTCAAATTATATATTAAAATAACAAACTCAGTGGTAGGAATAACATACTAAATTTGTAGATCAAACAGAGCAAGTTTGCTACACACCTGTTACCACCACTGGAACCAAACCCTTATTTTTCTTCTCTGCCAACCCTTCTTCTTCCGTTGTCTGTTTGTATTCTTAAGGATTTCTAAATCTTTTTTATTACCTTCAATTGGGGCAAGCCCATTAAAACCTTTTGTTTTCTTTGTTTTTCAATAATAATAATAATATTAGTAAAATTGGTGGGTTCCACTTGGGGAGTGGGCCCACCCAACAAATCTCCCCCTCACGACTCAAGTGGGAAGGTACTGCTCAACCATGCCAGCTTTCTTTTTGCAACATATCATCTTCGACACAGGCAAGGTCTTCGTCATCATGTCTGAACAATTCTCATCAGTATGAATCTTCTCAATTAAAAATGACTTCATTTCCAGTGCATCTCGTATCCAATGATATCGCACTTCAATATGATTCGACTTTGCATGAAAAGTCGGATTCTTGCTGAGATGATTCGCACTCTGACTGTCACAGAATAACACAAACTTATCTTGCTTGAGGCCTAACTCATGTAGGAATTTCTTCATCCACAAGAGTTCTTTGGAAGCTTCAGTTGCTGCAATGTACTCAGCTTCAGTAGTGGACAAAGCAACACACTTTTGTAGTCTTGATTGCCAAGACACAACTCCCCCTGCAAAAGTCATCATATAACCAGAAGTAGATTTTCTAGAATCAAGATCACCTGCCATATTTGCATCTGTGTAGCCATCCAACACAGGTTCACCACCTTCATAGCATAAACACACTTTGGAAATGCCTCAGAGGTATCTGAGAATCCACTTCTCTGCTTGCCAATGATCTTTACCAGGATTAGAGAGAAATCGACTAACAACTCCAACTGCATGAGCAATATCTGGCCTTGTGCATACCATAGCATACATCAAACTACCAACTGCGGATGCATAAGGAACCTTCTTCATCTCTTCTTTGTCTTTCTCAATTGTAGGACATTTATCAAAATTCAATTTAAAATGAGTAGCAAGTGGAGTACTAGCAGGTTTGCAATTGCTCATGTTAAACCTCTCTAACACCTTCTCAATATAATTGTGTTGAGACAACCATAATTTATTATTCTTTCTGTCACGAGTGATTCTCATACCCAGAATTTGTTTTGCAGGACCCAAGTCTTTCATTGCAAAAGACTTGTTCAAATCTTTCTTTAAAGATTGAATCTTCTTAGTGTCATGACCAACAATCAACATGTCATCCACATATAACAAGAAAATAATATAATCACCATCAGAGAATTTCTTGACAAACACACAATGGTCAGAAGTAGTTTTACCATACCCATGTTTCTCCATGAAAGAATCAAATTTCTTGTACCATTGTCGAGGTACTTGCTTGAGCCTATACAAGCTTTTCTTCAATTTACACACAAGTTGCTCTTTACCTTTGACTTCGAAACCCTCTGGTTGCTCCATATAGATCTCTTCCTCCAAATCACCATGAAGGAATGCAGTTTTCACATCAAGTTGTTCAACTTCTAGGTTAAAACTAGCTGCTAGCCCAAGCACAACTCGGATAGAGGACATCTTCACCGCAGGTGAAAAAATTTCATCAAAGTCAACACCTTTTCTCTGATTAAACCTTTCACAACCAATCTTGTTTTGTATCTTGGTTGAGAACTATTCTCTTCTATCTTTATCTTGTATACCCATTTGTTCTTGAGTGCTTTTCTACCATTAGGCAACTTTACTAAATCAAATGTGTGATTCTCATGCAAGGAATTCATCTCTTCTGGCGTGGCCTTTAACCACTTTTCTTTATCAATATTTGCAATAGCTTCTTGATAATACTCTGGCTCTCCACTATCAGTGATCATCACATACTTATGTGGAGGATATCTTTGAGAAGGTTGACGTTCTCTAGTAGATCTTCTCAACTCAAACTCGGCTGGTGGCTCAACTGGAACATGCTCATCATGGTGAGGCACATGATCATCAGTTACATTCTCATTATCTACCTGTATATCTCCCCCATCAACAAAGGTTTCTGCAGGGGGCTTCGGCGCAACATTTTCAATGTAACTTATGGAATTTGGTTTCTGTTTTTTAGCTTTATCAAAATCTCCAATAGTGTGGTCTTCAAGAAATATCACATCTCGGCTTCTGATAATTTTCTTGTCAACCGGATCCCACAATCTATAACCAAATTCTTCATCACCATAACCGACGAATATACACTATTTGAATTTACTATCAAGCTTGGACCTCTCATATCTTGGAACGTGAACAAAACATCTACAGCCAAAAACTCTCAAATGACGGTAAGAGATATTTTTCTCTGTCCACACTCTATTTGGAACATCACCATCAAGTGGAATAGAATGAGAAAGATTGATCAAATCCACTACAGTTTTCATTGCTTCACCCCAAAAGGATTTCGATAATTTTGCATGAGAGAGCATACATCTGATTCTGTCATTAATCATACGATTCATTCTCTCTGCAACACCATTATGCTGAGGTGTCTTTGGAACTGTTTTCTCAAACCTGATTCCATGTTCTCTACAATACTCTTCAAAAGAACTTATGTATTCACCACCATTATCTGATCGAACACATTTCAATTTTGTTCCCTTTTCTCTTTCAACACTTGCATGAAAGTGCTTGAAGACTCCAAATACCTAGTCTTTAGATTTCAAAAGAAATGCCCACACTTTTTTAGAGTGGTCGTCAATAAAAGTAACAAAATATGATGCACCACCAAGAGATTTACTATCCATCATACAAACATCAGTATGAACTAAATCAAGGATATTTTGCCTCCTATGAGGACCAGTATTATGAAAAGAAACTCTATGTTGTTTTCCAGCAAAACAATGAGTGCAAGTTTTTAGAGACGAACCTTTCACATGAAGAAAGTTTTTCTTCGCAAGTATGTTGAGTCATTTCTCATCAAGTGATTGAGGCGCGTATGCCATAAATCAGAAGATGCATCTTCAATTGCATTCACTTCTTCCTTGCATAACTTCGTAGACATCCTATAGAGAAAAATGGAACTTTGCTCCTTTGCAACCACTAGGGACCCTTTAGTGATTTTACATATACCACCATCACCAAAGAAAGTGTGATAACCATCAATATCCAAGGCTTTCACCGAAATCAAATTGAGACGAATATCAGGTACGTGTCTAACATTCTTCAATTGAAGCTTGCAACCAATCTCGGTTTCAACCTAAACATCTCCCATACCGATAATTTTACATACTCCTTCATCTCCCATTTTAACCATGCCAAAATCACCAGCACTGTAAGATGAGAAGAAATAACGCCTAGGAGTAACATGATATGAGGCACTCGAATCAATAATCCAAGTTGAATCCTGACATGCAAGGTTTATGAAATTATCATCACAAACAATGTAGACATTATTAACAGATACAACTGATATTGTATCTTTATCGTTTTTCTTCTCTTTGTCTTCATCTTTTTCCCTTGATTGATCTCTCTTAAGGAACCTGCAATTTCTTTTTATGAGACCCGCTTTGCCACAATGATAGCATATCACTTCTTTTCTAGTCATCGACTTGCTTCTTGACTTGCTACGACTTTTAGAGTTGTCGCGCCTATGGAAGTTTCTAGATTGACTTCTCCCTCGTGACTCTGTAACTAGTGCTTCTGACTTTGAGGAAGAACCAACCAAACCATGTTCCTTTCTTCGAGCTTCTTCGTTCAACATACTCTCTTTAACTGTTGACATTTTCAACTTTCCACTTGGAGCTGAATTGATCAACGTCACAACAAGGACTTCCCAATTATCAGGCAAGGAACTCAATAATAACAATGCTTGCAACTCATCTTCTAATTTAATTTTTGCAGTTGTCAACTGATTCACTGTATTCTGAAAAATACTCATATGCTCTGCCATTGAATCCTCATCTTTATATTTCATATTCACCAGCTTTCGAATCAAGAATGCTTTATTTTGCACATTCTTTCATTCATACAACTCTTTTAATTTTTCTCACATCTTGTTAGCATCTATTTCAGTTTCAACATATGGATACACACTAAGATCCAACCACTGCCTGATCAACGCCACTGCCTTTCTATTCATCTTCTTCCAGTCAGCATCAGATTTATCTGCGGGTTTAGCAGTGTCACCCTCAATAGGATCATACAAATTTTTACTGTATAACATGTCTTCCATGAGAGTCTTCCAAAGTGTATAATTAGAAGAGTTGAGTTTAATCATATTGGGACCTTTATTTTCCTCCTCCATTTAAATGCATAAATCAAATAACCGAGCTCTAGATACCACTTTGTTGGGGAAAAAACCAGAGATAATTAGCGATAATTATCTCAATAATGCGGAATATTTTTTTCCCCCACATGTGCAGATAAATGGCCAAACAGAAAATACAATTCCAAGAGCAATAATAATTGGCAGAAAATTAAATATGAGACAAACGCAATTTTTAACATGGAAAACTTCCCTCAAATTGAGAGAATAAAAACCACGGGACCTAGTCCAGTAAAACTTCCACTATAATAATTAATGGGTACACCAAGAATCTTCCTAATAACAATAGGGAATATCAATCAACAATAACAACCTTCCACTAAAGTGGGTATGCCAAAGTAACTCTCAGAGAAGATAAAACTACTCAAATTATATATTAAAATAACAAACTCAGTGGTAGGAATAACATACTAAATTTGTAGATCAAACGGAGCAAGTTTGCTACACACATGTTACCACCACTAGAACCAAACCCTTATTTTTCTTCTCTGGCAACCGTTCTTCTTCCGTTGTCTATTTGTATTCTTAGGGATTTCTAAATCCTTTTTATTACCTTCAAGTGAGCCAAGTCAATTAAAACCTTTTTTTTTCTTTTTTCTTTTTATTTCAATAATAAGAATAATATTAGTAAAATTGGTGGGTTCCACTTGGGGAGTGAGTCCACCCAACAAATACAAGATATCGAGATCTTATTTTTGAGACTATATTGAAAAAAAAAACAGTCTCGCATACCAAAGGACCACTAATCGAGTTTAGATAATCTCTCTCCTCTCAAATATTAAAAAATAAAAAATAAAAAACATAGTGAGGTAACTATGCAACACTAGACCTTGGCATAGAGCTTCAAAGCACTAAGAATGTGTTATTGACATGGGCGTTCTCAAGAGCGGGAGCTTCAGTATCTCCTGTAGTTTTTAATTTTTTTATAAATAATAACAATACATTATTAAAATAACCATAAATTACTAAAGTATATTTAAATCTTTATGATTTTGAGAAATTGACATTGCATTTCTCCTCTCTATCCCTTTATTCTCTCATTTATTTATTTAATTTGTTCTCCTTCGCTTTACTTGGACTCTCCCCTCATTCGCACTGACAAGCAGCAAACTTGATCTTGATAATATTATCTAGATTTTTATTCTTTTTCTTTTTCTTTTCTACTTAAATAATTTTTCTCTATAAATACAATAATAAACAAATGTAATGTTCTTGCCAGCAATAATCTTTACCTCGATGTAAATAGATTATTCAATTGTTCTTAAATCACAACTCGTTAATCATATTATAAATTATGCAATTGAAGAGATAAAATATAATATATAGATAAACTACATAATATCAAATGATAAACTAACCAATCTCGAATAGACAAACTCTAACACCCTAGTTACCAATTCAACTACTACATACTAACAAACTTTTATATGTTAATCGTTGATATATAATATAGTGTGATACTATTTGTTAATTGTGAATTGTTTTAACATAAGAAAATTGATGCATTTTTCAAGAAGAAATTTTTCGACAAAGATGAAAATCGTAAAGTGGATATATTTTATTTGATTGAATTGTGTGATGTTCTAAAAACTTGTGTAAATTGCGTGACTTGTGAAAATTGTCTAACTTGTAAAAATTGTAAAACTTGTGATAATTAAAATTCTAACTTTTTCAACTTTATGAATTGTCTGAAACTTTAAAAAAAAAATATATATTATCTTTATGAATTTCAATTCTAATATTTTAGTTAATAATTACTCGGCTCCCCCGGATACTTTTTGCAAGATCCACCACTGGTTGTTGATGCATCAAAAGAGATATCCAGGTGAAATTTTGAAAAGGTTTGAAATGGAGAACTACAATCCTACAGTAACCCCCATATAATTAAGACTACAATTGACAAAGGACACAAATGAGAAAAAGGTGGATCCAACCTAATACACGAGGGCTTATAGGCTCATTGAGATATCTATGCAACATTAAACGTGGCATGTCTTACAACGTTGGCATAATGAGCAGATAATGGATAAGCTTAGGATCTCCCATTTGGTAGCAACAAAAAGAATCCTTAGGTATATTGACAATACAATTGATAGTGAAATTTTATTATCAGCATGTGATGAGGGAGAAAACTGTAAGTTATTGGGATACACTGATTCAAATTGGTGTGAGATAAGGATGACAAGAAATTTACAATAGGATACATCTTTCTAGTTGGAGAAGCATCAATCTATAAGTGCTCAAGGAAAGAACTTGTGGTAGCCCTATCATCTTATGAAGTTGATTACATTGCAACCTCACTTAGTGCTTGTCAAGTTGTGTGGTTAATGAATTTCATGGAAAATCTTAGTGAGATAAAGAATGAAGTTGTGACAATCAGGGTAGACAAACATTTCAACAATCAATTTGACTAACAATCCCATTGCACATGGGAGAAGGGAACATATAAAAATGAGGTTTCGTTATTTGAAAGAGCAAGTAAGCAAAGGAAGGCTGAAGCTGGAGCATTATAGAAGTGAGGCTCAAGTTATTGATTTACCGACTAACAGAGTAATCATTTAATTTTTCAATAGATTGAAAAGCTTGATAGGAATTGAATCATTAGCAAACATGAATTAAAGTGGTGTGTTGACAAGTTAATAATTCAAGTTAGTTTTAAGTGATTACTTGTAATAGAAGTTGGTTAGTTAGTTGTTAATATTTTTTTTTAATTCTTTTGTTAGTTACAAGTTAGTTGTGAGTTAAGCATGTAACAAGTCAATGCATATGTTGAACTTTTGTGGGATAAGGAAATAAAATAAAAATGATTTGAATACTATTGATAATAGTTTTATGTTGACTTGATTACAAAAGACTCAATATTAATCTCTATTTAGAGAGATACATCGACTCAATCCAAAATACGTAACAAATCATAATAATAATAATGAGAGATATTGTAAGATATCTCAATTATTATAGATTTTAGAAAAATAACTCAAGATACTCTAATATAATATAAAGGATATTATAAAATATTTTATTATGTTCTAATAATATATAAATGTTAAATTACAATGATCAATAGACAACTGCATTAAAACAAAATTAGATTCCATAATTATTTATTCTCTATAATCATAATCCATCAATAATCCAAGAATCAATGTACAAGCTTATGCAAGCTCACAGGGAGGCTGATAGTACGAGCTTATGGTGCAAACTTGTAGTGCAGGCTCATAATGTAGTCTCATCATCTTTTCTTTCTCTAGCGTATGATAGTCACAATACAAATTTTTATTGGGTTTTCCTTTTGTGTTGACGACCCTCATTTTATTAAATATTTATCACTAGAAATAAAAAATTCCAACCTAAGGATCCAACACATGTATTGGAGTTGGAGATAGTTTTCCATATTAACACTCCAACTAGAGTAAAGATGAGAAAATGAAAAGTTGCATTGATGATAGAGAAATTAATTTGTAGAATAAGATTCAAAAGTAGTGCGAATTTTGGGAGAGAATACAATATTGCATCCGAGAGAGAAAAAAAACGGAGAAGGTGGTGTTGCATAAGCTAAAGTCATCAATCATATCAAACAATAAAGTCGAAATTTCCCTCGATTTGAGTGATTTGTCAAATTTTAGAGTAATAGTGTATTTGTATATGTTGTGGCAATTAAATATCTTAAAGATGTACTCACTTTGTTTCTATTTAAGTTTAAATATGTTTTTGGTTCTTGCAATTATAACTTTTTTTTTTTTAGTCCTCGTAAATTTTTTGTTTGATTCACATTCGTACAAATATAATTTCATTTTAAAATAGTCATTTTATCCAACTTTTGTTACAAAAATTGTAACATCGTTAAATCAATTCCACCACTCTCTTTTCCAAACTCCTTAACTCTAACCAAAACTTCATTTATCACCATAACCCCCACTATTTTCCACCAATTCGACTATCTCAACAACAACTTTCTTCTTATGTTCTCTCATAGATGGAGCATTGGGTCTTTTTCCAGTCACTTCCAATCAAATCCAACAAAGATTCGATTTCTTTCAATATATCACTGTTGGTAACACCCAATACTCTTTCCTCTTGCGGTTAGTAAAATGGCGTCGTTTCACATAGAAAAAATTGAATGGTCTAAAAATGCATAGAATGTGTTTGATGGTGCAAACCACCGAAACCAAAAAGGAAATTCCCAAAAAGAGAGTTATTAACACATGATGAATGTGTCGTTTATATGATGTTCCAATTTTATAACGGAAGTTAGATTAAATGACTATTTTATAAGATATATTTAAACCTTCTATTTATAAGAAAAAGTAAACAAAATTTAATATATTTGACCTAAAACTTGGACTAAATACATATATTTTTGCTAACTCATTTTTACTTATAAATAGGAACTAAAGGAGTATAGTATATTAGATGTGGGGCCTTCACCCATGATTCCAATTCTTTAAGATCTCATGGGTTGTAGTGTTCGACTTCTTTATTGTTGTATTATGAACATAATGTTGGAAATCCTTTAAAATTTACGGAAATTCAGTAAATATATATCAAGATTAATCAAAAAATATTTATGCATGTGATACATGATGAAAACTTAATAGAGAGATATCGATATTATTGGAGAAATAATGTAAAGCTTTTGCAAATGGGAGATAATTAGTATCTATGTTACATTCATAAATGAGAGATAATATTTTCTCTAATAAATAGAAGAGGGATTCTTGTGAAGTGTTGAAGCATATCAGTCCAAGAGCTAGAGAATTTTGTGGGAGTGTATTGTCATTTCTTATAACCCTTGAGTTAGAACACTTGAACTTTTAAATGATACACAATTTGAGTCAAGCTGTGATTATTGTTATTCTTGGAAAAATTGGGTAATCATTTTTCCAAAGGAAATTAAAATAATGTTTTTTTTTCTCTCTCAAATCTAATGCTATTAAATTTTTAAAATAATTCAAAAATAAATAGAAAAATATTACTAAGCAGATGCATCCGGTTCTTTTTTAAGAAAAGTTTGAGAGGGGGTTGGCTTACACATTGGGCTGCAATTTTTCTTTTGAAATGTGAAGGATACTAAAAATTTGGACTTTGAGATATTGGATTTGGATCTACCTCCCACTTCCATTCTTTTATTTCCCACCCATATATTATCTTTTTTTATACTACTTGATTGTCAAATATTTTGAAAAATTTGAAAGAATTTTAAAACTTCATAAATGTAATTTTTCTTAAATTATAAAAAAAATTCAAAACTATGGATAGAGGTCAAATTTTTTGAAATGTGATTTTTTTTTTAAAGTTTAATATTTTTTTTGAAACTTTAGATGAATAAGAAACTTCGAAATGCAATTTTTCCAAAATTAAAAAAAAAAAATTGATAAATGTGAAACTTCCAAAATGTAATTTTTTAAAAATTTAAAAATGAATTGAATCTTTAGAAGAATGTGATACTTCTGAAATGCAATTTTTCCAATTTGTTTTTTAAAAAAAAAATCAAAACTTTAGAAGAATGTGAAACTTTGGAAATACAGTTTTTGTAAAAGTTTAAAATAACTTCAAAACCTTAGATGAATATGAAATTTCCAAATGCAATTTTTCCAAAGATTTAAAAAAAAAATCAAAACTTTGGATGAATGTGAAACTTCTAAAATGTATTTTTTTTCAAAAGTTTATAAAAAACTTTGAAACTTTAGATGGATGTGAAACTTAACAAATACAGTTTTTCAAAAGTTTAAAAAAAACTTCGAAATATTGAATTGAATGTGAAACTTCTAAAATGTAATTTCTTCAATTTGTTTATAAAAAAAACTCGATGAATGTGAAAAATTTCAGAAATGTAGTTTTTTCAAAAGTTTAAAAAAACTTCGAAATGAAATTTTCCCAAATTTTTTTTTAAATTAATAAAAAACTTGAAATTATCAAAATATTAATAATTTTAAAAAAATGGATCGTCAAGTAGTAGGGGGTAAAATGGTATTTTCATGTATTTTTGGAGGTGAGAGGTAGATTTCTCACAAACTAAATATAAACATTAGGGAGTAAGGATTTAGTTGGTCTTTCTAGTCCGAAAATTAAATTTTGTATCTCCATAGTTAGACATATACTCCACTTTGTAGAACCCCAATTTTGTCCGACAATTTAAAAAATTTCAAAAAAAAATGCGTCATAACAATGTCCTTAATTTTATATATTTACGATCACATTTTATTGTACTAAAAAAATTCAAAAAAAAATCAGAATTAAACTCTTAAATCTACTCCAATAATTTAGCTTACATTCTCATTGATGTTTTAATAAAGTGTCCAATTTAAATCATAAAAATATTTAAATAAAAAAAAAAAGTAACAATAACTAACAAACAAATAAATATATTATTTTTGGTATAAATAGTACAAGTTTTCCTCCTCCACATTTTAAGCTTCCATGTTTCTCTCCTTTTGAATATTCACCAACTTTGCACTCCATCAAACTTTGCACTCTATCAAACTTTGCACTCAATTAAACTTTACATTCCATCAAAAAATAGAAGTCTCATCTTCGTCAACTTTGCACTCCACCAAAAAGTAGAAGTCTCATCTTCAATTGTCACTCTATAATTTATGCAAAACAATAGAAAAACCAGAACTCAATTTATCTACTAGACACAATGATTCATCCTTGTAGCCTATAAATTGAGAACCAAAATTTAGTTTGGGAAGAGTTTTGATTTTCCTAAAAAATTAGAATAGAGAAAATAGAGTTATTCTTTGCTTCTAAGATCAACAAAGAGAACCACAATCTTCTTAAAATGTAGAAAGTTAGAGAGAGCATGAGTCACACATCACTATCTTCATCATCATTTGCAATCCTTTAGGAAACCATCATCAAATCGACCTCCGAAAATCACCACCACGAACACTACCGTAAGAGAGTCCACACAACCACCTCCATCAACTTTGACCTCCAACAAACCACTACCACGAGCGTTATCGCTGGAGCGTTTACTCAGCCACCACCGTCAACTTCGACCATAGACGAGCCACCACCGCAAGCAACTCCCATTTCGTGGCCATTTTTTGTGAGTTTGTTCTCTCTCACTCTCTCTCTCTTAACAATGAAGCTTATTTCTCTCTATGTGTATTTGTTTATTTAAAAAAAACAACATTTACAATAAATAAATATTAGATTAATTAGATGTGACATCTTTTTAATCTTTGAGTTGTTAAAACACAAGTTGTACCACTTGATGGCTTTAAAACTCAATTTTAAAATAAAAAATAATAAAATATATTTTTAAACGGAATAACTAGATGAAACATTTTTTTACTCCTTGAGTTTTTTGATACACGAGTTGTACAACTTGATAGTCTTCAAACTCATTTTTTTTCAAAATAATTATTCAAATCAAAGAAACTATTTCTTTTTTTTTCTTTCCGTCAAAACAACTCTTTTTTTTATCAACAACAAAACACAATTTCTTTAAAAGCAATCAACACATCCGCATTTTCTACCCAAGAACTATGTAGCTTTAATTTCTCCATCGCACCGAGAGATACATAGGAGCAAGATCACACTCTTGTCAAGCACATTAATAAAAAAAAATTCTCTTCTCTTTTTTAAGCACACATTTAATTTTAAAAACAATTGATATTCATATTTAATAGTAAAGAGAAATAAGTATATTTAAGTTAATATTAATTTTGTGCAATTAATTATAAGTAACTTTTTTTAACGGATGTCGTATGGTGCTAATACATTCTCTATGCATAATGGACTCTTGAACTCAAAACTTGGTTTCAAAGATTCTTTTTTATATTATTTTATTTTTAAGGATTTTCCAATATTTTTTTATTTCAAAATAAATTTTGGTGGCGACTTCATTAAATTCGAGAAATACTCATTATTTTAGTTGGCGACACACTCTTATAATTTTTATCTATGTACTTCTAAAAATACTACTTAGTCAATACTAAAATCAAGAAAGAAAAAGGTCAATTCACACATAGTCCTTTTCGAACAAAATCTTGAAAAAGTAATTTTTATTTGAAATTTTGTTAATCAGAAAATTCAAAAATAAATTTTTTAGTAGTTACTTTTTAACCAAAAATTTAATTTTAAATTTTTAGATTAACAAAATAACTACTTAAAAAAATTATTTTTAAACTTTTTTTTACACGCCAAAAATTTTAAAAACATAAAATTTGGTAGGAAAACTTTTTTTTCAACTTTTTTGCAAAATGAAAAATTTTGAAAACAATTTTTTTGCTAAAAGAAAATTTTATAGGTAAAAGTTTTTTAGACTATTTTTTTATTTACTGAAAATTTCAAAAACAAAAATTTGGTAGACGCAAATTTTTTGTCAACTTTTTTTATCCGTTGAAAATTTTGAAAACAAAAACTTTGGTAGACTATATTTTTCTCGACTTTATTTTGCCTATCAAAAATTCAAAAGACAAAAATAGATTGATCGACGCAAAATTTTCTCAACTTTTTTTTGGTCTATCAGAAACTTTGAAAATGAAAAGTTTGATAGGTACAAAATATATTAAAAAAAAAAAAGTTTCAATGAGAGAAAGTAAAAATAGTAGTGATCAAATTAGGTTTTTTAAATATTGTGAGGTAAAAGTCAAAGTAAGGAGTATTAAATCTAAATTTCTTCTAGTTTTTATTCTCGATTTCAAGTTCATATTTCTTCTCTACGCCTCTCTTTTATTTAAAGAGAAATACGTGAGATGAAAACGTAGTTTTTTTGTCAAATCATTTAATATACTAAATTTATTAACCATTTATATATAGTTGGTTAATCTTTTTTATTAATGGGTTTGGAAATGAAATATTCAAATATTTTTTATAAGAAATTATTCAAACTAAATTTTCATTTAATTTTCTTTAAAAAGATTATGAAAAAGTACTTCAAGAATCTTGTTTTTAAAATATTTACAACGGACCAAGATTTAATAACAAATGTTGTTTCATCATTTAAAATTATTAGTATATTAAACTTATTTAATTAATTTAAAGTAAACAATTTATTTTTAATAATCACTAAACAAAAACTATATATATATATATATATATATATATATATAATTAAACATAAATGATTATGATATTTATTGACTGTTTTTATCATTGTATTTTAAAAAAACCAAATAAAAAAATGTATGTATTGGTATATTATTGGAAGTTAAGAAAATTGGGGTGGCAGTGAGTGACTATGACACCTCTATGCTACCCTGTTTCAGCCCTGAATTTACAGCTCAATGATTGAAACCACTAATTAATAAATTGCCAAATGAATATGATACTTTATCCCAAAGATATAAAGTGGGCGAAAAGTATGATTAGTCATCTTAGATAGAATATAAATAAAACTAATTTACATCGTAGTGTATGTCTATTAAATTACAATTAATAACAAATTAGTCATACCGTTTTTTTTTCTCCATATAGTTTATTTCTTTACGTGACTTCTATATAAATAATCTAAATCGATAAAAGTTACATCGATTAATAATACAATTTAAAATTAATAAAATAAAAATAATAAATATACGAATACACTTCTAATATTCATATTAATAGCGTAAAACAATAAAATATTTATAATTGTGATAAAACTCACGTATATATAATAAATTTGATGTGTTTAAACTATCTATGCTTCTAGAACTACAATATTAAAGACATTAAAATCATTAATTGAATTTATATTACATCAAAATTGATATGTCAATATATAAAATCAAACGAATATTGTAATAAAATGAAAATCAAAAATAATATTATAACTACAATAAGACAAAAAATCAAAATAACATCACAATAAGATGATGAAATAAAAAATAAATTAAATAAGTGTGAAAATTATTTATTTATATAAAAAAACAATTTAAGATGATGATTTTAGATTAAAAAAATTAATTATAAATCACCTCTTTAAATAAAGAAAAAAAATAAAAAAAGCTACCACTAGAATCTGTCACTCGTACCATAGATGAACTCTGTATGTACATTCAAAAAAATGCGTAAGCATATTTTGTATATTTTCCACAGGACTGAAGAAGTTGTGTAAAATATTAGAGGCAAATTAGGCATTTTATAAGTTATCACATGACATAAGACAAAGTATTTGGTTTGTTAACAAAAACCCGTGGCTCTAATTGCATTGACGGTCTCATGTGATTTATTTATATGACATAATTTAACATTTGGTGTTATGTCACTGGTTGTTTTTCTTTGAGAATGATGATAATACTATAATATAAGCAGAAAAAAAATAACCGCCCACTTTACAAAATTAATTTTATTCACAATTATTCAAATATGTGGTATGATTCTCCAAAATGAAAGAGACACCTATCAATGATCGCACAATCAGTTTATATATGTTGTGTTATTTTCTCACTCTATCCTATAAAACTTATTTTCAATTTTACTATTATCTACGGAGATTCTTAATAATATATAGTAGCGTGCTATGTCGAAATAACATAAAAAGGTTTGTTAGCATAAAATTTCCTAACAAAAACAGTGGGAAAAATACTTTAGCATTGGTAAATGCAGAAAATAAAATAAATATTACTTATTAAAACAATTTTTTTCTTTTGTTTTGATCTAAATACGAAAAGTATTGGTAACATAAATAAATATTTGGACATAAATATGATTTTTTTTATACAACATAAATATGAATTTCCAACCGTCACTAATAGAAAATTGAGTTTTTAATTCAGCAGATTTAAGTCGGTTATGTGCCACCAGACTTAACAAATGAGGCGGAGGTATATTTAAGTCGGTTGCCCATATAAATGACTTAACAAAATGAGACGGTGACAATTTTGTAAATAAATGAAATACTATTAACACGGTTACATTGACAACCGACTTAAGAATTACTTGTAAAATATTTATGCCATTTAATAAAACGAGGGGTGGCAATTTTGTAAATATTTAAGCCCAATGAGGTGGTGGCAATTTTGTAAATATATGAAATACTATTAACACGGTTACATTGACAACCGACTTAAAAGAAATACGGTAAAATATTTATGCCATTTAATAAAATGAGGTGGTGGCAATTTTGTAAATATTTATGCCATTTAATAAAATGAGGCGGTGGCAATTTTGTAAATATTTAAGACTTGTCTAACGCGGGTATATTAATAACAGACTTAAGGATAAAACGTAAAATGAGGCGGTGGCAATTTTGTAAATATTTATGCCATTTAATAAATGAGGCGGTGACAATTTTGTAAATATTTAAAACTTGTTTAATGCGGTTATATGGATAACCGAGTTAAGAAAGGTTAAAAAAAAAAATAACATTGCGCTTTAAACCTCTTTCTTCCATTCGTAACTTCTGTATCGTGAAGCACCTACAACTTGGATTCAACTTTACAACCGTTGCCGTTTTATCGTTATCACTTCATCAATTCATTAAGACAGGTTTGATTCTCAAATTAAATTACATATTTTACATATTTCATTTTTTTAGAAATTTCATTTTTTAGAATTTGTGTGTGGACATAATAGGGAGCAAAAAACAGTAGTATTTTATATAGAAAGGGTATAGATAGTAAGGTGTAAACTTATAAATGTAGTATTTTATTTTATGTATTAAAGACATTAGACATGAATATTTTTAGGTGAGTTTGTTTTAGAACACATGGATTGCAACGTTCTTTTGTTTAATCTAAATCAATTAAGTTTGCCCTTTTTATTTTTTGGCTGAAAAACACTCTTCAATAAAACAATTAAAAATATACAATAACAATAATATTCTACGTAGAAAGCCAGATAAGATACTCTTTAACGAAACAATTAAAAACTATACAATAACAATATCATTTTATATAGAAAGGCAGATAAGGTACTCTTTAACAAAACAATTAAAAAATATACAATAACAATAGCATTTTATGTATAAATGCAGATAAGGTACTCTTCAACAAAATAATTAAAAAATATACCATAACAATAGCATTTTAGATAGAAAGGCAAATAAGGTGTAAACTTCACAAATGTAGTATGTTATCTATTAAATCTGAAAGTAATAGCTCTTATCATTGATGCTTAGGAAAATTAATTAATTTTGAAATACATAAAAGAAATTTATTAAACTAATACACTTGAAAATGTATCATATTTGAACTATTTCAAATGGAAGTGTCTCATTTAAAATATTTGAATTATTTTGTGTTGTAAATTAATTGAAAGTTCCCCATTTAAAATATTTCAATTATTTTGTGGTTGTAAATTTCATCGGTACTTAGATATTCACAAAATAATAACAATAAAAAGAAAACAATAATATACTATTAGATTATTCTTAGCTATTATGAATACGGCACTTTAGGACAATAAATAAAAATAAATATACATTTCCTGAATAATAAAATTGTTTTAGTTTTAATCTTTTACCTTAATCTTTACAGTTATATATTTTTAACAGAAGTAGTTATGGATCGTAGTTGGATGAATGCTAATCGTTTAAGTGAAGTGTATCAGAAAGGTGTGGAAGAAGGTATTCATTACACATAATCTTTTTATGTACTTAAATACTTGAGTCCTTTTAATTATGTTGGCTAATATAATATTTTAATGGTTTAGGCTGTTGAGGTATCAAAGAAAAATGATATTCCACCAAAAAGACAAAACTTTCAACTAAATTTTGTTGAACAATTGATGGTAATGACAATGAAAATGTCAAAGCCTTTAGAATTTAAGTTGGAACATGGTGGAACTAGTTTTTTTTTTCCTTCCATTGAAAGATGTTATAGAGTTGTGTATGGGTAAAGAAGAGATATGCCATCACCATTTTACAAGTTTGGCTAACGTAAGTATGTTTTATTTGTAAATTTGTAAATTTTGCCAAATTATGAATTTCATTTATAATGAAAATTAAGTTTCATATCTTAGGTATCTACATCGTCGTTGTATTGACTTAGGAAAGAGTGAAGTGTATGGATTCATTGATCCATGTTTCATCCAAAGTGAAAATGATTCAACTAATGCTCAAGTACACATTCAAAAGAAGTTGTACGAGGAAAAAAGAACTTGTTACCTAGCACCTTATCTCATAAAGTAAATATTTTCTATTATAGTCATTGTTTATAATAGAGAAAATTGAATATAACATATATTTAATGGTGTATTGTAGTCGTCATTGGCAATTGCTTATTATCAATCATAAGGAGCGTAATATAGTCTTTATATGTTCATTGGGAAGGAAGCCAGATAAAAAAATATGTCAAATTGTTGATTTGTAAGTATTTAATTTATTTATATTGTTCATAAGTATTGTAATATATTTTATAACACAATTTCAATAATTATTTTTATTTTGTAGAGCTTTTGAAGGTTATTATAAGTTGCTAGGTTTAAGAGTTAAACCGGAGATAACATGGAGTTTTCCTATAGTAAGTTGTTTAAAAACAAAAACTTTATTTATAATATTATAAAATTTTTATGCATTTAACATTTTTTATTTATTTCAATTTTAGAGTCAAAGACAAGCTTCAAATTATGAGTGTGGCTATTATGTCATGTTACATATGTTGAACATTGTAACAGCTGGTATTGTTGATTCATGGATGCAAATACGTAAATTTCTTAAAAGTTGTTATTGATTGTGTTTTTGTATGTTCGTATGATAAAAAATTATATGTTGTTATTGATTGATGTTTTTTTTTTTTTCCAGATATTTGACGACTCAAAATCATTTCATCCGGATCAAATTAAAGATGTTCAAGAACGTTGTGTGGATTTTATTTTGAAATTAATTGAAGAAAATGACGGTGCTTGAATATATATCTATTGAATATTGCTAAATGTGATTTTGTAATTTTATTAATTGACATCTAAATGATTTTTCGTCTTGCAAGAGTAATCAGAAATGATAGACATTCTTTATACTCTATATTTTGTATGAACTTCTATTACGGTATATTTTGGCTATTATATAGCTATATAAAATTGTTGTTAAAAGTACAAAATTTTAATTTGAAATTTAATACGAAATATTGTATTTATGTATGTATGGAGTAGGAGCATAAAAAAATGATAAAATTATTATAAAAAAATATATATATTTTAACTTTATCTATTAAGTCTGTTGATCAAAAGAACCGACTTAAAAAGATGACTTGTTGAACTGAATTTATGATGTTTAAGTCGGTTAAGTTGAACCGACTTAAAAGGACGAAACTCTGTTAAGTCGGTTAAAATGTACATTTTAAGTCAGTTCCGTGTCTGAGTTAACAGCAAACGACTTAATAAACACGAATGTTTAAGTCGGTTAAGTTGAACCGACTTAAAAGGACGAAGCTCTGTTAAGTCGGTTAAACTTAACCGACTTAAAAAAGACGTGTTTATTAAGTCGTTTGCTGTTAACTCGGACACAGAACTGACTTAAAATGTACATTTTAACCGACTTAAAAAGGTAAATTTCTACTAGTGCATCATAATATAACAGAAAAAGTTAATACTCAAATATCTATTGAGAAATGCATACCAATTCATTAAAAATATTTCAAATCATAAGTTTGATACCTCGGATTAATTTTTTTTGATATATATATATATATATATTAGAAGAATTTGACTTTAGGTTTTATCAAAGTAAAGATATACATCTAAGCTCAAAAATCGTTAAACCGTTAGCAAAAATATTTATCTTACAAGGTGTATGTGGTCAACTCTTTACTAATTGGATGAAAAGATTTTTATTAAGAAAACTATTTAATAAATTAGAGCATGTTTGGTTTATTATTCAAAATACTAAAAGTATGTTTGTAATGGAACATTATGTTTGTTTTTTATTATTTATCATCGATGAAATTAATTTAGCTAGAAATAAACTAAAGTATCATGCAAAATAATCTTTATTCAAAATTATCTTTGCAAATGTAAAACCAAACTCATATTTATTTGTCAAACAAAATGAGTGGACATGTAATCACCACTCTCAAACAGAAAGCATAATTCGAATTTGAAAAAGGTATTCTGAGCTGCTTAGCTATTTTTGTAAATGTTTCTTAATTTTATCTACAAACACAAAAACATAAAGGATTTATGAGGGCCATGCCACCCTAAATCTGCCTGGAGGGTGATGCTTCTCTAACCAGGGTTTTTTTGCCAGAGTAGAATGACAAAGCAATATTATTGCAAAAGATACCCACAAATTTGCCTTGAATTAATTAATTAAAATCTAAAAGAACCGTTTGTTTTATTAATTAATGTTATCTAGACATGTCATTGAGACTAATCAATGTTACTAAACTAATGTGCATTAGGTATAGTACGATTAATTTAACATAACAATGCGTAAAGAATTTTATATTAATGTTTCATTTGCTTTTTGGCTAACATCTAGTGTACCTATATATTGCCAAAAGAAAAATGTTTTAATGTTATGTTATTGTAACATAACTTTTGACATATATATTAAACATATTGTGTTTTTTTTTTTGCAGAGATTTTTTTTTTTAAATTAAAAATATTTTTTAATACAATATATATTTTTACTATTAGTAACTAAATAATCTCATTAATCACTGAAAAAATATTATTCATCGTATATATATCCCAATTAAAAGTAAATAAAATTGAAAACAAAATTAATATTTATAAAAAAAACACTGTTCATCATATAATTAAATGCAGTGAATATTAAATAATACATAATACGTATATATTGCGTTCACACTGCATAAATGCACTTAATTGTATCTCATACTTAATGATTGTCTCATCATGATGAAGATAACAATATGATAATTAACTTTACTTTGTCATATCATGATGTAAAACATGTCATATTATTAATTTTACTTGTCTCATTGGATTTAGAATTGAAATCCACTACATTAATGCAATTGGAATTTTAATTACATCAAAATTTATTTAATTCAAGTGTCTAATAAGTTTTTAATTAATAACAAATTATTTGGAGAAGATTTGAAAATAATAATTATTTTATTTTATTAATCTCTCTCACCGAATTTTAGATTTCTCCTATTCCAATGACTCAAAAACCACAATTTGTTTAAATAAAAATATATATCTTGTAACAAAATACATATAGCAACACGTGTCAACTGAGAGACGCAAACACTTGACAATTGCCACACCACAATGTCAACCAGCCAAAGTACACGTAGAATTTGGACCAGCAATTCTATTTTATCCTTCCTTTTCTACCCTTCGCTTGTAACTTGTTCTGCTCAGTAATCAACGTTCCAGTACTGCGCGGAACATGGTGGATCTTACCACATGTGTTTAGAATCAAACCAACTAATCTTTCATCACTCATTGGTCCTCATCCATCAAACATTAAAAGATGGAAGAGACTAACAAATTCTTTAAGAAACATTTTTTAAATTTAACGATAATGTGTCTACTAAATTCACATTAATATTATATTTATTAATATTAACTTGATGAAAAAAAATATTTTTTAAATTAATCGATATCAATTAAATTATTATTTTATCTATAAAAATAAAAATTGTAAATTATTATATGTAAAAATTATTATCGATTTTCATTAAAGTGTTGGATAATTTTTAAGCATTAATTATAGTGATTTGTTTATAATGGTAGTCTAAGTAAAATTTACTCACTCACCTAACTTGTATGTTCAACTTGTCATCATTTTACAAATCATATTTTTAGAGATTATTGCAACTCATACTAATTTTAATAAATAAATAAAAAATATATCTAAAAGTGTATTACATAATGTATTATCAATATTATTTATCTTTAATTTTTTAACATATTTTTTAAAATACTCGATAAATAAAAAATTAAATGTACTATTCATATTACTTGATTCAACTAAAAATGATCAATATTATTATATTAAATCTCATATTTGAATGTAATACATTACAAAACAACTTTCTTTAACGTTTCATATAAACATTACAAAAAAAAAGAGAGTATATTACGCATAGTAGGACCCACACTTACCTTAAACTCAAACCAATTCGTATTATAAATCCGGTCCTTATCCCTTCATTCAGGTCACTCACAGAAAACAGAAGAGAAGCATCTAGAAGAGATGGAAGCGAAGGAACAAGATGTGTCTTTGGGAGCCAACAAATTCCCAGAGAGACAGCCGCTTGGGATTGCGGCTCAGAGCCAAGATGAACCGAAGGATTACCAGGAGCCACCACCGGCTCCACTTTTTGAGCCGTCGGAGCTGACTTCATGGTCTTTCTACAGAGCTGGGATAGCTGAGTTTATTGCCACTTTTCTTTTTCTTTACATCACGGTTTTAACTGTCATGGGTGTTGTTAGAGAAACTTCCAAGTGTAAAACCGTTGGTATTCAAGGAATTGCTTGGGCTTTTGGTGGCATGATCTTCGCTCTCGTTTATTGTACTGCTGGAATCTCAGGTCTTTTTCTATTTCTATTTTTCTTAATAATGGATTGCTGTACATTTCAACTAAATCTTCCACTATTCCATAAATTCAATCAAACAGAGATTTATTTATCTAACCACTCATTCATGTTTTATGTTTTTAAATTGAGTTTCATTTCATATAAGTTAAAATTTATATCGGCAAAATATCAATCAATAATTATGTCTGATTTTAAAAATAATTATTTAAAAATATGAATTATATAAAAATTGTTATGTTTTACGGAATAAAAACTCTTTATACTAATTATATTTATAAATTAAATTATTTTATATTTAAATTTTGAAAACACTCTAGTTTTAGTTCCAAATTTGTAAAAAAAAAGTCTCATCAAAATTGGTTAGTCGTGTAGTTCTCTATAATTATTATAACTATAATTATTATGTTGATTTAAGTTGAAATTTAAATTTAGAAAAACTTAAATTATTATAGGTAGATTTGGCAAAAGAAAAATATTTGGCAAAAATTATTAATCGTGGATAGGTAACTTTGAAGTAAAGTATATATAATTCTCTATTAAAAAAGTATATGTAATTCTTGAAATGGGACGGAGGATTTGAATTGCATGGACTTCTGTAATAGGTGATATGTGATCCTTGAAGTAAAATCGAACTGTTACAATTTTAAGTAAATTTTATTATTTATATTGAAAATAAAATACAAATTTGAAATTTAGACCATCTTTTTAATCAAATGTTCACGTATCTTTCGAGTGCAGCGTACATGTAGTAAAGAGTGCATTTAATCCAAATCCGCAAAAGGAGCATTTCCATGTAATATTTGAGAAAATAAAAATGTATTGGTGTCGTAATCAATCCTATATAGTTTTGTATATGATTAAGAAAAAAATAAAAAATGTGATATAATGTGTGATGCAGGTGGTCACATAAATCCAGCGGTGACATTTGGGTTATTTTTGGCGAGGAAGTTGTCATTGACTAGGGCACTGTTCTACATGGTGATGCAAGTGTTGGGTGCTATTTGTGGTGCTGGTGTTGTGAAAGGGTTTGAAGGAAAAACAAGATTTGGTGATCTTAAAGGTGGTGCCAACTTTGTGAACCCTGGTTACACCAAAGGTGATGGACTTGGTGCTGAAATTGTTGGCACTTTCATTCTTGTTTACACCGTTTTCTCAGCCACTGATGCTAAGCGTAGCGCCCGAGACTCTCATGTCCCTGTAAGTCCAAACATTGCTGCAAATATTATATTTCTCATTAATTCCGTTACTCAAACTTTTCAATATAAAATTAGCGGTTGAATAACAATATTAGTTTTTTCAATAAAAATAATATTATATTTTTAGAGGAATAAAATAATAACTAATTAATTTTGTGGTATGAACAGATTTTGGCACCATTGCCTATTGGGTTCGCTGTGTTCTTGGTGCATTTGGCTACAATCCCAATTACTGGAACCGGTATTAATCCAGCTCGTAGTCTCGGTGCTGCAATTATCTTCAACAAGGACCTTGGTTGGGATGATCATGTACGTTTTAAAATTATAATCATTTTTATTTTCAAATATTATTTATTCAATTTTTTAATTTATAATCTCATATATCTCTCTTGTTTTTTAATTAGTGGATCTTCTGGGTGGGACCATTTATTGGAGCAGCTCTGGCAGCTCTATACCACCAAGTCGTAATCAGAGCCATTCCCTTTAAGTCCAAGTAATCAAATCAAACGGTCGTGATCAATCAAGCAGTGTTGTGGGTTTCATTTCAACAACATCATCATGATCTGTTTTTTATTATTATTATTATTTAAATTTCAAGTGTTGTATTTCGGTAACATGTATGTAAAGAAGGTGTAATATTATTATGATTATTAGGTAGGGCATGTGTGTGTTGCTTAATGGGCCAACTTGGAAATGGGCCCAGCTCGTGTGTGATGTAAGGCTATGATTGTGTACTTTGGCAAATCAAAAATAACACTCGAGTAATCATTTCTGAATATTTTTTTCTCTATACCCTATGATTGTCCTTACTGGAATTTTTGTCCTCTTCCCTAGAGTACTTGCCTAGTTTCGGTTTCTTTATCAACACTTGTGTTCTTTATCACTAGATATGGTATAGAGTCAATGAATTTTGAAATCGACGGTGGGATTGTGAAGAAAGGGGAGTAGGGTGGGGTCGGGTGTTGTTACCTAACACGGGACCACCCTTTCTTCATAATGCATTGATCTCGTTTTGTTGAATTAAGGTTAATTAATATATATATTATTTTTCATTTAATATTTTTTATTCCTTTTTATTAATTATTTTAGTTTTTATTTAATTTTCACAAAAAAAATTATTAAAGACTATAAAATAGATTAAAAAATAGAACAAATTTAACTAAAAAGATAAAGTATTAAATGAACATCAGATAATAAATTATAAAAAAATTATAATTACGCCGTTAAGTTAAAATCATTATAGCCCCGAGAAAAAACAGGGTCAATCTGTTCATTTATCATTAAAAACTCTTCATTTTAAAAT
This sequence comes from Cicer echinospermum, assembly GCA_002896215.2. NCBI lineage: Eukaryota > Viridiplantae > Streptophyta > Magnoliopsida > Fabales > Fabaceae > Cicer > Cicer echinospermum. The sequence continues at coordinate 43,105,068 of PGTU02000002.1, forward strand.
GTGGGTGACTATGATAACGTAAGCAAATTTATAGTGACACTTGTCAAAAGAAGATATATATGCTGACATATTTTTATTGATGATATATTACTCAAACTTATCTCCATATCACATTAAGTATTTTTAATTAATATTATCTTGTATGCTCAAAGAGTGTTTAATATTTTCATTTACGTAATATTTGTATAAAATTTTAAAAATAAATGGATGATGTGATACTACCTTATCACATGGAAGTCGTTATCACTACCAACTCAATGTAGAATGAGCTTTTTCTTCATAACTATGGAAACATTTTCTTTCCCCTCACTTCTTCAAGGCACATTTGAAGTTGTGTTATAAAATGAGATGAAGTGTATGAATGAAATGAGAAAATATTAATTTTTTTAAAATTTATTGAGTTCATTTTATTTTATTTATTTTTTGTTTCAAAGAGTCTCATAGTGATACGACTAATACAATTAAATCTTATTATATTAGTAATTTTAGATTGGTTGTTATATACTAGATGTAATAAAAAAAGTAATGGTAAATTTATTATTATTATAAATTTTGTTAGATCAATTATATCATACCTATGTAACAAGTCTATTTTGCCTATGTTAAAATAAATTAGATAAACTCTTTCACTGAATAATCTCCCTCGTGCACGAATCGTTTTCATAATTTTCATCTCCTCACGCGCAAAATCATCTCCCTCACACCGACTTCAACGTCGTCGTCGACTTGATCGGCTGCAACGCTTTTCTACTTTCACACTGATGACGAGCTTCTTTCTCTTCTCCTTCCATCTATCGAGAAACGTTGTCCTCGGTGTCGATTTATTTCACCGTCAAGTAGTGTTGTCCTCCGTTGAGCATATATTTGTTCCTGTCTTTTTTATCTTTTCTATTTACATTCGTCTCATTCCCTTTGTCGTTGTTTTAACCCTGAGTCGGTGTTGAACAGATGATGAAGTCTAGGTAAAGAAGAACAATTTTGCATCAAACTTGGTGTTTCTTCCAAACAGATTTATTCATTTCTCTGCTAATTTTTTTTTATAATTCTTGTTTGTTACTTAGAAATTTTGATTCTAGGTCAGTTACCTAATATATTTGGTTCTAGTAGTTTAATTTTGCTGATTTTGCTACTCATTTTGTTGTATGATTTTCTGATTTTGCTATTGATCAATTGGACGATTTTTTTTATGTCACATAGCTTAGTCAAAAAGATCTTATGTATGAGGAATTTCTCAGAAAAACAAAATAATGAAAGTAAAAAACAAGAAGAAGCTCAAATAAGGGACAAAATTTTAATGTCTTATAAGTTTTACAAACACCTTTCAAAGACTACCTAAATAAATAAAATGGCTTGCATTCAATGATTAACAAAAATAGCTAAGAAGCAGATAGAGTAAGGAAAAGAAAAAAGTTCATTCCAACAATGTAATTGTCAGAATGCAAAACTAAAAACTCAAATAGCGAGGCATGAGTACCATAGCAGATCAACTACCATAATAAATAGTGCTTTGGAAATTCCCAAAGAAGAGCAATTAGTTGGAGTCCCCGCAATTTGCACAAGGACATTATGTAAGGCATGAGAATATGCATTATTTATGTATTTGAACGTAACTTAAAAACCAATTAAGAACTAGAGATACACAGTTTTTAATACAAGTTATTGAACTATTGAAAACTTGTATCCATGATTTTGTTATGGTTCTCTAATTATTATTTATAAATATATAGGGATTTTTTTTTTAAGTTTGCTGAGTGTTGTCTTATACAAACATAATGTGATGGAAGATTCTCGTGGACATGTTTATATGTTGGGAATGATTTGTTGAATGTCGTTTTATTTAGGCTGAAGATGGTAAAGATGATTATATAGCAAGGATTATTGAAATATTTGAAACTCCTGATAAGGAGCAGTATTTCACTGCTTAGTGGTTTTATAGAGCTGAAAACACAGTGAGAATGTTTGATTTTGTTCTTTGCATTTTGAATTTTTAGTAGATTGTATTTTGGTATAGTTAAATTTGGAGATTTGAAATATTTGTGCAGATTATTAAGGATCATAGTAATCTTGTTAATAAGAAGAGGGTGTTTATATCTGATGTTAAAGATGAAAACCCTCTTGATTGAATTGTTTCTAAAGTTAAAATTATGTAAATTGCTCAAAATATAGGTTTTTTGCTTATTTGTTGTTGCTTAGTTTGCGTAATTTATGATTGTTTTTGCCTTAATTAAAAGGTTGAATGTATTTATAATTTTGTAACTGCAGGTAGGTACAAGAAGAATATTCCTTCTTGTGATCTATATTGTAATATGAAGTACATTGTGCCTTATCCTTTTCAAACATTGTAAATGATAAAAATTTCATTATTTATATATGATGATTTGTGCAAAGTTTATGCATGCAACATTGCTGGGTTTTTCAAGTTGGTTGTGGTTTGCTTTGATTGCTAACCAACCATAATTAGATAGTGATTCAATATCTACAATTTCAAGTGAATCTGGTTATAATGGTTATGTTGTTGATAGTAATGTGGCTGATGGAGGGAGTGTCAACATAAAAGTTCTGATAAGTTAGAGTGGACATTATTAGATTTGTATTATGGGTGTGGAGTCATGTACACTGACCTTTGCGTTGGAGGGGTTATGATTCCAAAGAGGATACATGCGAGCCAATAGATGGATTGAGTTAAACTCTAGGTATCAAACTACTGAGTATTGTTCTCCTTAACTTGGATGTACTATATTTTTGTCATAATGCATGTGAATTAACATCAATTAACCAATAGATAAGGAATTGTCCTAGTTCCCTGTTGTTGGAAAAAAAAAATCTGCATCTGTTACACTTTAGCACCCCTATATCAGTCAAGGACCAATTCATCATCACAAAATCAGAACTTGCAAGCTACTGCTCCTAAACTAGATGTGCATATGCATTTTTCCAATCTACATTATGGTATGTGCCTCTTCAATCTCATCCTCCCATAACTTCTTGTTATTTGCATCCAATGTATGTCATTGCAGATTTCTCAACTATAGCTACATTGCCACTGAAAATGATTTTGGGCTTTTTCATATTAATGGATTGTGTCAAGGTTTTTTCGTACCTAATTAGGACCAGCTTCAATGCTTGAAACTCACTTGATGTAGCTCTCACACTCAAAAAGCTATCATCACAAATTATTGGTGCATTCATACATACCTTAATGCTATGTATACGACCACTTCTCTCCTTCTCTTGGAGTATAAAAGATATACAAATAAGAGGAAATAAGGTTCCCTTGTCTCAACCCCTTCCCCGTACCACAAGTCATACCTCGTTGTCATTGTAGTGAAATGTATGTGACTATACTGAAATTAAATGTTTAACATATTGATTTCATTAAATAAAATTGAGCCAATCTTTTTTTTTTTAGAATCTAATTTATATGCCTTCATTTGGTTATGTTATGTGAGCCCAACCTAATTATTTGAGCCACTTCTGATTGACGTTTGCACGACCATGGTGCTTAGGATTCATTGGTTGAACAAACGTCTTAAGGAACCTTTGTTCCACATGGACGTAAAGATATCTTGACGGAGGCCATTGGGAAACCTAAGCACCATGGTCGTGTTCGTGTTGTTGGTCGAGGCGTTCTAAGCTTTATTCTTGAACTAATTGAAAATGCTTCAAACACTTGTATCATTTTAGTATCTTTAGACTGTTAATAGAATATTATGTATTTTTTTTAACAAGTAGTGATAATTATTTAGCTCTGAATTTGATAACTCTAATTTTGTAAGATTTTTATGACTCATTATCATTGATTTTTAAATGTAAAGCTTCGAATGAAATTTTATGTTTTATGGTTGAATAAGAAATTCTAGTTAATATGTGAGGAATCAAAGTTATTATTATTTTTTTAAAGTTAATTATTTAAATCAGTTTAGCTCGTTAGTATAATAAATCAATTTTGAATTTGACTTGTTATATTAGTTCAAATTTAACTGATTTAATAAACCAATTTTGAATTTGACTTGTTATATTGGTTCAAATTTAACCGATCTAATAAATCAATTTTGAATTTGACTTGTTATATTGGTTCAAATTTAACCAATCTAATAAATCAGTTTTGAATTTTGACTTGTCACGTCTGTCATTTTAGCCGATTGTATACTTAACTATTTATTACAACGCTTGATGTTAGATCAGACAAACAACCGATCTAACATGTACATATGAACTGATGTAACAAGGTTAAATTGCACTAGTGTACTTGTGCACATTAAGTATAGAGAAGGGAGATAATATTTGTTTGAATTTATGTCATAACATATTATTGAGTTTAAGTGTGAGTAATAAAGTCTTATATTATGGCTGAGTTAAAATGTTGAATATATAAGATATATGATTTATATATTTAATGTCTTAAAGTTTTGGGTGAAGATATGGTATCAAAATCTTTTGTGTTCCTGGAGCATTTGATTTGTTGTTGCTACTGCGATCGCCAGACTAATAGATCTAGATCTTGGGACAAATATAGGATGTGAGAAACTCACACTTGATGTGGAGATTCTTGAATGAATGAGCCAAATGTTGAATCTATAAGAAATGTGGCTCGTATAATAGAGATGTCTCAAAGTCTTTTGTGATCCCAAATTAGACAACATTTATAGGTTTTTCTCTAATTTTCGAATTTAGTGTTATTTTTATTTTCCCAACACATATCAAAGAACTTTACAATACTTTATCCTTTGAAATGCACTTACATAATAATCTATTTTCTGAATTTTTGTAAAGAAATTGTTAAACATGTCATTAACATTATTGCAACAAAATAAGAAAAATACACAATAGTTGATTTGAAATTTTGGACAAAAAATGAAAATAAAAAAAATTTAAATGATTAAAAATTGATCAAATTTTATATATAAATTAAACACAAAATACTTAAATTTTAAAGAGACTAAAACTTTATTTAACGCTTGAATTTATTCCACTTTATATCTCTAATTCAAACATATTTATTGGGTTTAATGCTGATTTTGCTCCCCATCTTCATGTTTTCCCCTCAACTATCTATCTATGACAAATTGACAATTATCTATAGATAGTTGATGAAAAAATATATATAGTTACTAAATTATCTATCTAATTCAATCAACTATAAATTTTTTTAAGAAGACAATGAACTATAAATTAAGTTACTAAACCAACCTCTTTTAAAAATATATTTCATAATAACAAGAACAATAGGATAGATGACAAATTGGTTTTACTCAACTTCATTTTCCTTCTTCCACTGTTTTGAAACTCATTCTCAAATTTCAAAACCCTTAATCTAAAAGAGTGTTTTACTTCGTTCTCTCACACGATTCATCTTTCTCTCTTATCTAGCTACCTCCATTTCTCATTCGTTCTCCCTTTTTTTTACATTTTTGTTGCACTTTCATTTTATTCTTTCTATGATTCAATTATCTTCTTCTTTTTCCTTTCACTTTTATTTTCTCATATTTGAAAACAAATCCAAAGATATATAGATTTTTTGGTAACAAGATACGTTGCGTTCGTTTCAATTAAGACGTAATGTTGATTGATAACAAGTGTAAACACTTCACTTTATTTATATAGGGAGCATATCAAATAATTGGATGGATTATTATGAGAAATTATAGGCTTTATCAAAAGTAAGTATTGAATTATTGTATTCATAGGACAATTAATATAATTCTAAGTAAAATATTTTAAAACATTTATTCAGTAACTTGTAAATGGACATAAAAATGATAAAAGTATTGAAAATAACAAAAAGATATAATTATTGGATTAGATTTCATTAACAACTTGCCGATATATTTTAATGACTTGTTACATATATTCCACTTATCACAAATATCATCATTGTCGCTATTCACGCACCATTTATTCCTTAATAATGATAATAGAATAACCGTCTTGTTTAAATGTCGGTTTCCAATACGGTTAACGGAGACACATTGTATTAGCAATCGACAATTTATGACCGTTAAACCTACATTGATTCATTGAGTTTAGATTCGTTAGATGTGTATCTTAAATGAAGATCTAAATAGTATTTTTCAATAACCATTCAAATCAAATATCATATCAGGATTGATCAAGTCATAATAAGCATCAAAATCAAAGATAAACATTGATGTTCGTGAATAACTAGAGTATATATAACTTAGATCTAGTGATACAAAAGAGTATGGTTAATCATATCTAATCTCAACAAAGAGATACTTAGTTACACAAAGACGTAATAACCTTACAATGCAGAAAGCAAAAGAAGAGATTGAATGTTGAAGATTATTTCTCAAGCTTTTCCACCCTTGCTTTCCCTCTCTTGGTCACGCTCTATCTTCTCTCTAGTTTTGAGACTAAAAAGATGTAAAGTTCCCCTCAAAATCTGATATGAATTGTCTTTTATAACATTAGAGAAGGTTGAAATTTACTTAGTGAATTTCTGAAATTTATCGAATCAATTTTCTTCACCTTGAAGAAATTGTCAATTGTTTTAGACTGCCCTAATTCACTAAGTAACTTATTCGCTTGTTTAGTGAATTATATCCTCAAAATTCAACAAACTTTGTTTTTGAATTTGTTAAACCATTTCAAATTCGTTGAATCAATTTCTAAGCATTTGAGTTTTTCAATTTTGGCCTTCAAATGATTTGCTGGTTTTCCTCTTTAACCTATAAATACAAGAAAATATGTAAATATTATCATTATCATGTCTCAAATCCTAATTACTAAGTATATACAATAACTTGAAGAAAATCATATATTTTCAATCAATTCAATTTAATAAGTGCCATGAAATATTTTTCATAATGTCTCGTAACGGATTTAAAATCTAAAAAACAGGTTAACATATTTTTCTAGCAATTATCAAATTTTTTGTTTAAGTTCCGGTGTTTTCATTTTTCCTGTTAATTTTTATTTTCTCAACCAAAACCAATACATTAAAAACCTACTTTTAATTGCTCAAATATCACTTGTCTCTCTCCTATTTTCTTTTGATGCATTAAAATTGAAAGATGCATAAAACATTTCAACCTCTTTCATCATTGAGAATGAGAAGAAGAACAAACACGTGCAATTCTAAAACTTAAATTTAAATCAGAATAATTTATTTTCATTCTACGGTTGTTATTGAAATCTCTCATCTTTTACAAACAACAACTCCTTTCATTTTATATTTCTCCTATAATCAGAAGAAAGATCACACCACTTCCAACATAAAATTAGATATGGAACTTGAAATGAAAACAACACCATCACCACATCTAGTTTGATTTTATCAATTTTTTTATGTATTACTTGTCCACTTTAAACAATCTCATTTGGTGGCTGTAAAGAGAATACTAATATATCTCAAGTGATTTTGGCATATTGTTTTCTAAGTGTGAATGGTAGAAAACCAACAAAGTAATTGGTTATTTGGACTTGGATTGGTATAGTGATTAAGATGAGAGTATATTGGGATTTGTTTTTGAGTTCTATGGAGCACCGATCTCTTGGTGCTCAAAGAAACAAGTTGCGGTTGCTTATCTTCGTGTGAGGCTGAATATATTGATGCTTTTGTCATGCAAGTTGTCAAGCTATTGAATTCAATCCTTAACGACTCAAATGGAATTGATGAAGAGGGAGCAAAGCAACTACTAATAGATATAACAAATCATCAAGCAACTAGGTTAAGAATCCAATTGTTTATGAAAATTTTATGGCATCCTTCCTCTCATGTTTGAAAAATATATTTTATGGCATCCCCATTTTCAAATAAAGGCATCTCAATTTTATGTCCTACAATTTCATCCCACAAAAACTCAATCGAAAAATAACTATTAGAAATTTAAAATTTTCAGTTGAAAATACTAGAAATTTTAAAAATGAAATTTTCGGTAATGAAAAATAATTATCGAAAATTTCGTTTTTAAAATTTTTGATATAGTTTTTTTAGTGAGGATCAGAGTAGCGAAAAACGTTGTGGAAAACTCTCTAGACACAAGATTCCTGGTAGTATAAATAGTGTAGCGAAAATTTTATAAGCGAAATTTTCGGTAGACAATTCATATTATCGAAATTTTTTTGCTTTGAAATTTCCGACAACATTAATTTCTGTACAGGATTTTTGAAAAAAACAATTTAATTACCAAAAACTTTAATGAGAGATAAGATTTTAGAGTAATTTTCTTTTACCTCAAATTAAATGAAAATGAGACAAAATTGAGTTTTTTATTCCGAGTATAAGTCCAACTGTAGAGTACAAAATTCAATTTTCTAAAAATAGAAAGCTTAGAGATAGTTATGGGAATTTCGGGGTTTTCTGAACACAGAAGGGGTGATGAGCAATTTTCCAAAGTAAAACCAGTCAAATGATTCAAATTCGGTCCAGTAAACGCTTTTATGGGCCTATCAAGGCCCATCTACAAAACCCTAGCATTTTGGGTTCTTGCGGTGCGTTGTGCGTTGTGCAACCTGCTGAAAGTCGAAGCACCAAACATGGCGTCGAGCAAACGCACAGTGTTGCAATTCTCTTCTTCTCAGAGCTTATCAGGGAAGGTTCATCCTCTCGTTATCTTCAACATTTGCGATTGCTATGTCCGTCGTCCTGACCAAGCGGAGCGCGTAATCGGAACGCTACTCGGTTCCGTTCTCCCCGACGGAACCGTCGATATCCGTAATTCATACGCTGTTCCGCATAATGAGTCCGTCGACCAGGTCTTCCACTCTCTCCATTTGCATTCATTTTTGTAATTATATTTTTTCTATTTGAATTTGTCAATGTTTCATTGTTGAAGTTTATTCATTGTTTGAAACTTAGCTAAATCTTAAGTTAGGGAAATTAATATTTCAAATTGCAGTTTTCTTAACACTTTCCGGCATTTTTTTAGTTGAGTTAATTTTTGTGAATTCTGGAACTCTTTTTGGTCTATTTTCTAACTTTTGCAGTTTTGAACAGAACGGTTAATAGTTTTATGTAGAAGCGATTAAGATAGCTGAACTGTATATATTTCTTAAGTAAAATGGTAAAGTTCGAGTTTAGAAAATTTAATTTTAAATGAAAATGAGGTAGCATGTGGATTAGTATACATATATTTGGTAGATATGTTGTTTATAACTAAAAAATAACAGTATGCTTGATACTTGTCTTCTACCATTTTAGTGAGCTTTACCGCCTTATTTTCAATGTTGGTCCATTGTTGCTTCTGAAAGCACTGAAGGACCTAAGAAATGCTAGCAACAATGTTGTCAAATCACGGCTATAGTGCCGCTATAGCATAACGGATTCTTAACAAATTGCTATTGGTTTGTGCTACACTATTTAGTACAAAATATTGTCAAATAGCCGCTGTAGAGGCGCTATGGCAAGCAGAATTTGAACCACTCGCTATTTTTTGCAATCCGCGATTGACAACACTGTAATTGAATGCAATCATATGTGTCAGTGTCATGCTTGTCTGCATACACTTTCAATTTGAAGTGTTGATGTTACATAGTTTGAAAATCAACTAAATAAACTATTTCGGTTGTCTCTAATTCTAAAAGGTAAAAAACTTTCTGTTCTGATTTTCATTTGTTTTTCCTTATAGGTTGCTTTGGATATTGAGTACCACCATAATATGTTACTATCCCACCAAAAAGTGAATCCGAAGGAAGTTATAGTAGGATGGTAAGTCCAATTCTTTGAAACTTATTTAATAAAATTTCTTTGGAATCTAAGTTATAATTTTAAAGTTCTGTGAAGATGAGTTTGGTTACTTCACGCAGGTATTCTACTGGTCTTGGAGTAACCGGTGGCAGTGCATTGATCCATGAATTTTATTCTCGAGAAGTATCCAACCCTATACATTTGACTGTTGATACAGGATTTGCAGATGGAGAGGGCACCATAAAAGCATATGTTTCAAATAATTTATCTCTTGGAGATCAGCAATTAGCTGCACAATTTCAAGAAATCCCTTTGGATCTTCGTATGGTTGAAGCTGAACGTATTGGATGTATGTATTGATTGAATTTCAACTTTATTATTATTTTTTTCCATTTTTTGTCAAAGCTTTGTTTTATTTGTATCTTCAATAAAATACTTGTAACAAAAATTATCTGCGTGCTTTCATCAATTCATAGATGCATCTGCAGAGAGTAGTTCTTCAAATTTTCTTTTAGTTGATCAATGGGTGATATTGCTTTAGGTTAGGTTTGAAAAAAATATTTCCTGATCAGAAGTATTAGGACATAATGACTTGCTTTTGGCTCTTGCATATAAAATCTAGATATCCCTACACTTTGCCAAAAGGACTAAATCTAGACTCTCTTTTGCACCATCATCTTTTTTCCCCCCTAAGTTGTTTTTACAGAAATTGCTGCTAAAAATGAGTTTTCTATTTGTAAAAAGTTGAATTGTTTGCACCTCGATCATGACCTAAAAGTGATTTGTGTCCCATATGTATTTGGCTAAAGTAGTATGATATTTGCCTTATGTCGTGTGAAATGATGATTCCCTGAAAATCTGGAGGATCAATTTCTTGTGAGTAATGGACTTGGATCACCTGCAGCCTGAAGTTTAGGACCGCACAAAGTGCAGCTGAAATCAGATGGGTCATATGTTGTTATATTTTTCGTTTTTTACAGAAAAAAGCAAAACTTTGATGGCCGTGATCATCATAATCCTGAGTATTTAAACTATTTACATAAGCTTATCTTTGAAATGCCTATAATGGAACAATTTGACTTGAAGGATTAAAATCCTGATTATGTGTTATTTTCTGGCATTGACAGTTGATAATTTGAAGGCAACTGCTGTTGACAAAATCCCATCTGATTTAGAAGGGATGGAAGCATCAATGGCACATCTATTGACCTTGATTGATGACGCCTTCAAATACGTTGATGATGTTGTGGTATATATCCTGGCATTGCTTTTTCTATTCATTTTGCTATTTGTTTTGTTGTATTCAACGTTTTTCTTTGGTGTCAGGAAGGGCGTGTTGATCCAGACAACAAAATTGGGAAATGTATATCAGATGTTGTAGGTTCTCTTCCCAAATTGCCCTCCTCAGCTTTTGATAAGCTTGTGAATGACAGCTTGCAGGTAGGATTAGGTTTTGAGTCTTGTTATAGTGGACTACTATGATCATTAAATAAATCAAATAGTAAATTGTATGGGCATTTAAATATGTCCCAACAATTCTGAAATGATTTCTTTTGGCCATCAGAACCGTTTGCTATGTTTTTGGTTTATGAACACATCTTCACAGGGTTGTTGGTCTGACAAGAGTGTTTCATGGTTTTCAGGATCAGTTGCTCATGCTATATTTATCAAGCATCACAAGGACACAGCTCAGCCTGGCTGAAAAGTTGAACACGGCTGCTCAGATTCTGTGATTGTGTCGAGAACGAATGCAATTTTACTTATGGAAATCGCCATTTTGTGATATTTCCTGTAGCTTGGAATATCAGTTTTTGTATTTTTTAATACCAACATATGGCGCTTTTTATTGCTTAGGTAATTTTGTGTTTTTTTGGGTTTGTGGTTGCTTTGTAGTAGTTCATACTTCACTAATGTATGGCTATGCAATTTGGTTAGAGACATATTTTTTCAGCGATCTATGGCTATGCAATGATAAAGTCATTCTGTCTTAAAATGAATATCACTTTAGTTTATTATACATATACTAAGAAATGACAAGAAATAATTATTTTTTAGTAATTTTACTAAATTATCTTTGTTATCTATTGATATTTCCCCGATTATAATTACTCACTATTGCAAAGTGCATAATAATATTTTGAAATAATGTTTATATTATTAATTACAATGTACTATTGGAGTAAATGTACATCTATGTGCTTTTGTCTGTAATGCAAACATATTCTCACCACGACTTAGTACTTGTTGATTTATGTGGGACGAAATCTAGGTTTTTGTTATGAAAGTATATGATGTCCTAATCTCTAAATTCAATTGAGTACTTAAATAGGTTTTGTTTGTACACAACTAATTTTTTATTTTTAAAATTTAGGTATCCAATTAGCACTTCGTTGAATTTCTCACTTAATTTAAACTTTGGTCAAATTATATCCTAATTTTTCACATTTTCCATTTTTAATTTGGTCATTATAGTTTAATGTTTTTAATTAATGAGGTTCTTATATTTGTATTGATGTTAAAATGAGTCCGTAATCACTCAATCATGGAAACAATAACTAATTTAGCAATGTTATTTTTCAAGAGATTATTTTTTTTTCGATAACTTGAAGATTATTATAGTTGATCTATGTTTTTTTTTTAATATATAGATCTCTAAAGTTAACAAAACTTCAAATATTGTTTGTAGTATAAGTTTTATTTTTAAAAAATTAAAATCTTTTAACATGATAGGGATATTAAAAAGTATAATTAAATTATAAGGACTTATGGAATAATTTATCCAAAAAAACACACATTACAAAATTGAGTGAAGAGAAAAATTAAGAGTGTCCATTACAATATGAAAACTATGTCTAATAAAACAATTTTATACTGTAATTCAATAATAATTTAACTCGATAATAAATAATTACATAATTACATAATTACATTTGATTAAATATTAATGTAAAACTATTTTATATCGTGGATGCACCTTTAAACTTTCATAAAACAATATTAAAATTTATACTTTTACATCATTTTTATTTACGTAAATTTACGAACAAACAAAATTCTAGAAGAAATTCAAAAGTAATACTACTTCCTATTGCTAGCTAGATTCCCACTAGCATCACAACAACAACCACAGTGTAAAAGTGGACGGAATGTTTGACTGTTACTAGTGGCAATGATCTCCATATATAAATCTAACAATAGTAACTGTTATTCTGTATTTTTGTCATGACTCAAAAGCACATCCATAATATAAGGACCGTATTGTGTTTGTTGTATATATCTAACACTAACATAAACACAATTTTATTTTGATTTATTTAAGGAATATAATAGTGCTAGTGCATGCAATATGCAATGTTGTACCATACCATTAGGCCAAGTGCATGCCAATATATTATTTTATATTTTTCTTTTGACAAAATATATTCTTTATATTAAATTCCGCATAGTGGGTAGTATTCTAAAAAAAGTAGAGACAAAAGTAGTGGAGACAAGAAAGTAAAAGACACGGGAGATAAGGAGAAGGGTGCATGGCTTCTACATTCTATTTCTAGCATTGGGCTTCTTAATCACCACCCTATAATAAGTTAATAACAATGTAAAACCAACCTTTTTAAAAATAATAAATAAATTATTCCTTTCATGAAACAAACAGTAGGCACTTCTTAGATACTTGGACAATTACAAAAAGACACAAGAAGCTTGTTAATTAAAGGCAAGTTGCTTTTACCAAAACCCTTAATTTTGTGCTTTAAAATCATTCATATACCCAACTTTTTCTGTTTTTCCTATGTTATTTTTAAGTTTAATGAATAACTAAACCAAACTAACAAAAACACCGAAAATAATAAAATAAAAATTTTAATAGAGTATAGATGTGTACATATGTGGTCTCCGATAAATCAAAACTTGAAACACTTGCTGATCAAAATTTTGATAACAACTCACATCTCTATAACCACATGATTGATGCTAATTAAAAACTATAAGAAAATAAATACAAGTTGAATTATAAATATTCAGTTTTTATTATTATTTGTTAAGACAACATCAATTTAGTCATCAACTTATTTCTGAAGATGAATAATATCACAAAGTTTTTATTTACACAATATAACACCAAAAATCGTTAGAATTTTAAATGATTTTATAATATCTATCCATCGCAAAGTATATAAGACATTTTTTCACAAGTCACCAATCAAACAAAGATATATCTCTAACTTTTGACATCCAACTATAGACTTATTGAGTGTTTGTTTGGGAGGTGGGGTGAAACCATTCTAACGTTGATTTTGAAGCTTGAATATGTAATTTCATAAAATTGCGGTAAAAACATCCAATACGAGATTTATAAATTGGACGCATAACCAAATAATAATTAGATAGTAATTAATCTCTATATCCACACATAATATTATATACTCGAAATGAATTATACGAGTAATAATGTTATATTATGCATATTAAAAACTATAATTAGCTACATTTAATCTATATAATTTCAATAAAATTTTAAGTCTATTGTTTTAATTACTTTCCATAATTTAGATCATTGAAAATAAATAAAAATTATATTAAATAGAAAATATTTTATTGATACTATTATTAAATTATTAAATGAGGTTGTTTAATATGGCGATGGTCTAAAAGTAAATTTCACTATTTTTAGTAAATTTTAATAAAATATTATACTTCATCTTTAGATATTTTTGAGAAATTCATTTTTTTAAACAAGCAAAAATGAATATATTTAAAAAACACTCCATCACAAGAGGTGCTTAGAACAAGAACAAAATAAAGTTTATAATTTCTCTATCATATGACCAAAATAAATCAGAAACATAAATTAAATTACTCAAATAATAAGAAAGATAATTAACCACAAATTATGTCAATGCACACCAAGGGTTGAGAATATTATTAATTATACCCATAACCAAATTCTTTTGCATACAATTTGATAAACTTTAATTATAAAAAGTTTAATCCACTAAATAATAAGATTTGCATTCAAAACATTGAAAAAAAATTATCAAAAAGAGAGCACACAAAAAACAAAAGACACGTTGTTTCGACTTCCCCGTAACGTGCTTACATCGGTGATATTCAATAAAAATGATTCATCGACAGAACAAATTAACATTTATAAAAACACTATATCTTAAAATGAAGGTATAGTGACTCCTGTAACAAATTCCTTCTACAATACAAAGTATATCTCTTTTACCAAATACAATTTTGTTAATTGTTGTCCCGCTTGTTTATAAAAAAACATTATTGACCGTTAATTTGTGGGTAGCTGCCTAATATAAGATAACATGTAAACTAAACAGCTTTAGTCCAAAAGATTTAGAAGTTAGAGCTGGCTAGACAAACAAAGTTTGTTTAACAAACCCTAGTGCCATGCCAAGTTTCAAGAGACAAAATGGCACTCGTAAATAGTTGAACATTTTCGGGAATTGTACAAAGTGGACAATAATTTAATAGTCAATTTATAAAACATATTTATATATAAAATAAATGGATAATTTAACTATTAGTTACTTAATTGATACATTATATTCAAAAAGATACCAATATAAAGAAAATATATTTATACAGAGTGAATATATTATACTTATAATATTTAAATATATAAAGAAAATATCAATATTTGGCGTAATTTTTTTTAGTATCATTTTTTATTGACACAATTTTGGTTACAATTGTACTTGTGTATATCTAATTAAATACTTTTTTTTTTGTCCAACACTTCTCTTCTAATTTTATTTTTTTTATAATTGGTTGTCTTCTTTACTCTCTCTGTATAAGTATATAATTTTAATCAATTCAAAATATTGGATAACCGCACGCTTTTTAAATTTCAATTATTGGTACTCTTATTTTTCTATTTAATTAATGATTGTTTTGAGTTATTAAATAATTAAAAACTTTTTATAAAGATAATTAACATTTCATATGTAAGTTAATTAAAAAAAATAGTTATAAAAAACGACAATATTTTTAAAAGAGAGTTTATATTTAAAGATAAAGATAATAATACTCTAACATCTCAATCCCTTGACTTGTTTCATATTAAATCTCGACTTGTCTTATATTAAATCTCATTAATTAGTAAATAAAATTATTTAAAAATAAACGTCTATTTCTTAAAAATAATATTAACTATTTTATTTCTATTTTACTTCCAAATAATATTGTACTAGTTTGTATTACCGCCTCAAGTCATTTATGTCACTATATGTTTATGATGACAATGGTAAAAAGATTAATATTCAATTATTTATGAAAAACTTAAAACGATGCTTATCCGTGAATATTAGCAATATCTACCAACATCATCTTTTAAATAAAAAAGTCATTTTTTTGTATAAACTTATTATTTTTGCAGTTGTATAAAGGATTTTCCCTTTTTTGTTAATAAAAGAATATTAACACATAAAAACATTTGATACAATAACATATAAAAAGATGTCACAATATTTTATCATAAAAGTATTAATATATTAATACATAGACAAAATATATTACAATATAATAATTTTATAAGAAAATTACATCAAATATTTTATTTTATTTAGTTGTAATAGATATTCTATTTATATTTTTTGTCTCACATTGATTGTCTTTATAAAGTTTACAATTTAAATTTTTTTTGTCAAATTTGCTTAAAAAAAACGATGTGTTCATATTATTTGTAAACGTTTATAAAGATAAATGATATTTTTGGTAAAAAAAGATAAAGAGCATATTTGTTATCACTAAATAAGATAGATGATCTTGGATATAAATTTGAATGATTTTTTATAGAGATATTTAGAATATTATAAATATATTATTTTAAAAAAAAACTTAAATTTTTTTAACAGGAAGTGAATTAAATATAAAATTTTAAGTTTTTGTTACTTGAAAATTTATATTTAATTTATTTTATTAATTAATTCTAAATTTTTATCGAAGATATTTTTACAAAAAGTTATTTAAAAATTTAAAAGATACACATAAATTAACTTAAAAAAAAAAGAAAAAAAAAAAAGAATAGAACAATTTTTAGAGACTAAAAAGTGAAGTATATTTTAATAATATTAAAAACAAAATTTTAAAATTTGTTAGAGATTAAAAATAAATTTGAAATTGTATAATTATTAAAATTTTATTTAATCCAACAATATACAACAACTTTGAACCATTTCTATGTAAACTTTAGCGGACAACCACTTCTTTTTTAAAAACAAAATTTGTCTTAACTCACACGTCTTGATTGAATGGGATCAATATGATAAGTATGCTGTCGAAGCACTGAGAATAAAAGATAAGACAATGAAAATTACATAAACATAAACAAAGACATGTAGAATAGTACAATCATGGGAGTAAGTGCACACTTTACTGAAAAACACATTGTGTTGTGTCTTAGAAGATGAACTCGAGGAAATTAAAAAAACATGAATAAAAAGAATCACATAAAATATACTATAATTAGTGAAACTAATATATATGGTCATGCTCCAAGACCAAAACGTTGAACAATGTCTCCTTTTGCGAATATCTATATCTTTCTATTTGTTTATCAAATGAAACCGATCAAATCCACATATAATAGTGCCTCACATTCCCTAAATTCAAAGCAGACAGAATGTAGAGTATGAGATTTGTGACAGTGAATATTATTCGGTTAGTGTCATATGTATTTTATTTTTTAAATGTGGCAGAAATGATTCAATACACACAACATTGATTTTATTTTGATGAAGATTATTAAAGACGGTAGTTAAATATATTTAATTTTTTAATCGCACGTAAAAAATGAAATACTCTAACCAATCTATTCTTAATTATAGTTGTCATTTCCTCGAAATATTGGATTTAAATTAGAGATACTTTTAGTATAATAACATTAAATCATTGGCATATATTAGAGTTGTTAAAATAAATTATTAGCATATATTTGAAATTATTGGCAAATATTAGAGTTGTTAAAATAAATTGAGTCCAATGAATCAGTCTAATCGGTCCTCATTTTATGTAGTTTAAAAAAAATTCAAAGTAAACCGAATTTTTTAGTCTAGTTTAAAAATGGACAGGGAAGAGTCTACACAGTCAAAAAATTGAGAATATAGAATATGTATTCTATTCTAGCATGTCACACTTCTCACCCCACTTTCATGATAAGATATTAAATTATGAATAATTCTCATATCTATATTAGATATAAATGTAAAACTATTTTAATATTTTGAATGTATATTTATTAAACTCTAAAAAATTTATACACCTTAATTTCTTAACCGAATCTAAACTAAAAATTTAAGGCCACTTTTAAATTTAATGTGAGATTATTACAAAAAGTTGAGTGCCCACTCCGTCCTCTATTGTAGTGTTATATGTATTATATACTTCCATAGTTTGTGAAATATAATTTTTTTTTTATATTTTATAAATATTAAAAGTTGAAATATACTTTTTTTAAATAAAGAGTACGAGACGAATAACTATTAATCGTCTCTTTTAATCTATTTATCTCTCTACAATAAATTGTTAAAAGTATTACTAACAAAAATATAATGAATCTTTCACTAAATTTTAAAAATCTAAATTTAAAAAAGAACTAAAGAGTATTATATTATAGACCAATTTTAAATTGGATAAGATCTTCATTTGACTAATGACTAAAAATTACTTAAAATACTAATGACGATTATAAATATTTTTTTAAAGTATAAATTAACGATTCATCTCATTTTGACGTTTAAGATAATAACTTATTGGTGTTAATTTAAAAAATTAAATGTTAAAAGGTTTTTCTTTATTTTGACCTCAATTGAATCATTATCTGACCCATAAAATACAAAAACACCATTTCAGAAAAGTCTCTGGATCTTTATTAAAATTTCAGAAACATTTTAAATACAGTCCAAAATTGAGCACCAATAAAAGAGTTATAGTGTAATATTCCCCTAATATTATATAAATGCACACGAATTGAGATCTTTATATAAGCATGGTTCAGATAAACTCAGAGCAAAAGTATTGAGTTGAGAGTTATATAAAAATTTAGAAATAAAAATATGGAAGAGAACATGTCAGGCTTTTGCATGAGATCATCATCTGGTAAAAGTGGTAGCAGTGGCACAAAGTGTGGGCGTTGGAATCCAACAACAGAACAAGTTAAACTTCTGACTCAACTGTTCAGAGCAGGCCTCAGAACTCCAACCACTGATCAGATTCAAAACATATCCAATCAACTCAGTTTCTATGGTAAGATTGAGAGCAAGAATGTCTTCTATTGGTTTCAGAATCATAAAGCTAGGGAAAGACAAAAACGTCGTAAGCTTTCATTTGATGACACAGACAACTCTATTCATGCTTCTACACTAAGTAAGTACTATGTTATGTTATCTATTATTTGCATCTTTTAAATTAAGCTCAATTTTATTAATTTATTGTAGATTTTTTTGAAGTTTTAAAGTGTATTTTTTGTCTAAATTATATTAATAAATTTATGTGATTATGTTGAATTCACCCTCATTAATATAAATATATATTATTTGTGTATTTAATTATGCGGTTTTATAATTTTATATTGAATGAATTGATTATATAAAATTAATTGTATTTTAAAAGTAAATTAAATATAAAATGATTTATCTTTGAAACATTTTTATAAAGTGAATTTGAATACTAAATTATAAATTAAAAATTTATTTTGAAAGAAAAATCAATTATAATCTATAACATACAAAAACATATCAAAATGAATTCTATATTTTTAGAATTAATTTTTTTTTTTTTGTCAAGTAGCCTAGTGATTAGACTCACGTACTTAAAATGTGGAGAAGTGAAAAATATTGAATTTAAACTATAACTGTATATATCAATGTATTTGAAACTATCAACTGAATTGTATTTAGGAGATTTTTAAAATCAATTTTATCTCGTGAAAGTGTTTTGGAATCAAATATACTCATAGTGCTATTACTACTTAAGGGTGATGGCTTTTAAATGTTTCTTTTGTATGTTTTCAATAACCTTATAAAACTTCATTATACTTAGCTTGTGGTGATTTAATTTTATGACACTTTTTTTTCTTATGTATTGCAGGACTTGGTGAGATGTACTCAGAGCCTAATAGGGTGATTGAGACTCTTGAGCTTTTTCCATTGAACTCCTTTGGTGAATCAGAATCAGAGAAACTAAGTATGCATGTAAATGAATGCAGGGAAAATACAATGTTTGCATACACATGTAACATGGGAGAACAAATGGAGCATCCACCATTAGATTTGCGGTTGAGCTTTGTGTAAAAAGAGATTCAATCTTTTAATAATGTATTCATAAGTTGTTACTTAGTGAGTTTAGGTGTTTAGCACAAAATAAATATGTTTAGATTGTATCATGAACTGTTAAAGAAAGGCAAAAATTGCCTTTAAGCAAAAATTATGTAGCTTCAAAATTGATATTTACCTAGTGATTTATTTTAGCTCTAATTAAATACCTACATATTCTCGTGCAATTAAACCTCTTCAACTTGGTATTATGTCTTGACAAAAATCATAATAATATTAAAGTGAAGATAAGTTCTATGGTGAAGAATGAAAAAATGATACAAAAAATTCAAAATGAATATATAGCTTAGCATACTCTTTACATAAAATTAAGGAAAACTTAATTAATTGTTTAGAAATTAATTCCAACTAACTTTTAAATATAATTTCAACTAATATAAAGACGAGTTGAACTTCTAATTTTCATCTTCTCGTGAGATTTTTTTTGAAAGACCAAGATAAATATAATATTATTGCAACACAAAATTCAACATAAATATAATACCTTATAAAGACTTCCTCTCATGAGTACCTTGGAATGCATACTAGCTAGAGTCTAGACGATTACAAAATGAGTCATACCTTGGGGCTGCAAAGCTTTGAATATCTTGAACCACACACACACATAACCAATATACTATTGAATACTTAAAGGTGTCTATCTACCAAAGTTGGAGAATGTCATACATCGTTATTCACGATTTGATCCTAATTTTGTTTTGGAGAAAGAAGCACTTTGGATTAGATCATAGCTTCACTCAGATTCACGTGTAAGGACTAGCAAATAATCATGTCCAAGAGAAAATTAGCAAATGTGAAATTATCGGTCGACTAATACTAATTTAGTAATTCAAAACTATTTTATCCATTTGTTAATTAAATGCGGTTTTAGGATTTAAATATATTTTAAAATATGCACCTTTTTTATGTGTATTAATTAATTATTTTATCGATTTTAATCTATATAAATATCATATTCACCACTTTGTAGTCATTATAAAGTGTTCCCACGGTTGTGTGAAACGAGGGCCCAATATTAAGCTTTATTTTCTATTAGTGGGGGCCCAATATAATTTGGTCTGATCGGGTGGGCTTTACAGTATAAAGCCCAAAACTAAGAGAACAGTTTTTTTTTTTGTTTGAGTTGAGAGGGTTTAGGTGAGATCGGAATCAGGAAGAAGAAAGGAGAAAGAAAGAGGCATTTTGATTATTCATTCATCGATCGATTGATAAAGAAGAAATTAGGGTTTAAAGTGCGTTGTGAAAATCATTGAATATCAATGGATGTGATAAAGACGCAACAAATATCATGGAGAGCGATTGAGAAAGTTGTTGTTCACCCTTTAGTTTTGCTTAGCATAGTTGATAATTACAACAGAGTCGCCAAAGATACTCGCAAACGTGTCGTCGGTGTCTTGCTAGGTTCATCTTTCAAAGGCACCGTTGATGTTACCAACAGCTACGCCGGTTCGTTTTTATTTATTTTTTTATTTATTATTCTACCAACATCTTCAACTCTCAATTTCAATTTTCGTTTAGTAGATAGCTTTCAAAATTACAATAGTTTGTGAGTTTGGTTCTCGAATGCATTTTTGGTTAGTTAGTTTGATTCTAGAAAGTTAGTCAATTTAGTTTATAAAATTACTATAGAAAAACACAGGATGTTTTTGTAATTTCAATACAAGTGACATTGCTCACATATTTAGGCCATGTTTGGTCTATTAAGCTGGTATTCTCACAGATATATCAGAAATGACACTGACATGTCGACACCAGTAATAATTTAAGAAAATGAATTAATTAAATGTAGCCAATGTGTCAATGTACATGTGTCGGACTCTGTGATACATCTTGATTAAAAGTGTTCGGTGTTACAGAGTGTTTGGTTAAATAACTTAATTATGCGGTTATAACATATGCTCTTATTGTGTATGTTCTTATGCATAAGCTTTTTCTATAACAAAAGATAAAATAAAGTCAAATTATTTTCGTATAAGCTATCTTGAATAGTTAATGGAAATTAGCTGAAAACAACTTATGAACATGTCATAAGCTGTTTTTTTTAGTTCTCTCAAATAGTTTCACAAATCAGAAGTACTTATGCTAGTAGATAGGCTCACATAAGCCAATTCAAATAGGTCTTAGGGGTCAAAATGACTATTTACTCATTTTTCATTGCATTATAATAAAAACAACCAACTCAATTGTTAATAGCTTTTCCCTTTGTATGCTTTCAACAGTGCCATTTGAAGAAGACGAAAAGGATCCTACTATTTGGTTTCTTGATCACAATTACCATGAATCAATGTTCTCCATGTTTAAGAGAATCAATGGTATAAAAGATTATCTTTACTTAAACTATTTCCCTATTATTTGTTGTTGAAAATCAGATGTAATTGAAAATGCGGAATAATTATTAATTGATTTATTTATTTATATTCTGTAGCTAAGGAGCATGTTGTGGGATGGTATAGCACTGGACCAAAACTGCGGGAAAATGACCTTGACATTCATGGTTTATTCAATGAGTATGTTTCTTAACCCCAAATTGATATCAAAGTTGTTTTTATTGCTTTTGAGTGCTGGAGTTTCAGTGAATTTCCCTTTTTATGGCTGTTAGTTTGAGTGAGTTGTATGCAAATGAGCAATTAAGTACATGGGTGTGACATCTTCTCGTAACTAAGAGTTAATCTTTGTATATGTCTTATTAATGTTCATCTCAATTTATGGATTGTTGCAGCTATGTTCCAAATCCTGTTTTGGTTATAATTGATGTCGAACCTAAGGAGTTGGGAATTCCTACAAAAGCTTATTATGCTGTTGAAGAAGTTAAAGAGGTTGGAATGAAGTACCTTTTATCTTTCTTTAAAAATTTTTACTTCTGATTTTATTTGTGTTGTGTGTTGTGACAATCATTCTGCTTCATGTGACAGAAGGAGGTAGTGTTTCAATAAAACTTAATCATTAGAAGTAGGTTCTTACGGATGGTTTGTTTTGAATGTAGAATGCCACTCAGAAAAGCCAAAAGGTCTTTGTTCATGTGCAATCTGAAATTGCTGCTCATGAAGTTGAGGAAATAGGTATGCCATGGAATGCAGAGCTACTGCATTTTCATTTTGTCTTTTTTTTTTTGTTTCATACCAATCTCGTTGAATCCTATCCACATGGTTTTTGATAGTCTGAGCAATTTATCCGGTATAAGTTTATGTTCTTCTTTCCCTTGTGCAGGAGTGGAACACTTGCTCAGAGATGTGAAGGATACAACCATTAGCACTCTTGCAACAGAGGTACCGCTTGTTCACACTTCTTATGCGTTGAATCCTTTTTAGTTGGTTTTGTTGTCCTGCCCCCCTAGCGATATCTTTTTAGATGAGTAGGCTAGATGATTCTTTTTTGGCACAAGGATAAATGCCGACAATGTTATCTGTCATGTAGGTAAGTGCAAAACTCACAGCCTTGAAAGGTTTGGATGCAAGACTCAAAGAAATAAGAAGTTACCTTGACCTTGTCATTGATGGAAAGCTTCCTCTAAACCATGAGATCCTCTACCATTTGCAGGTTGGTTTGATAATCTTCGTAACTGCTGATTCTCTGGCTGTTATCAAATTTTCCAGGAATTTAGGTTGATATATCTTTTGCTTATCAACTACACTTAGTTTACTTTAATTCGAAACTGGATTTTAAAATCAGTCACTCGAAGTACTAATTACTTGAAATTATCAGATTTTTGCTATCTTTAGATTTTTTTGGTGGGTTTACTCCTTTATTGTGTTTTACCATGTCTTGTTTTATTTTGATAGGACGTATTCAACCTGCTGCCAAATCTTAATGTCACTGACTTGATCAAGGCTTTTGCAGGTTAAGAATTTGAGTTAATGCTAAGTATGAATGTTATAATTTTGTGCAATTTTCTTTCTGGATTGTTGACCCTTGTCGTCATTTTGCAGTGAAAACAAATGATATGATGCTAGTAATATACCTGTCGTCTCTCATTAGAAGTGTAATTGCTCTCCACAACTTGATTAACAACAAGGTGAGATTACACTACCGAATCATGCTGCTAGTATTTGTTATTGTTGTCTGCTGATTTTGGATTTATATCTAGGGTATGTTTTAACATCGTTACAAGAACAATTTAAGAAATGTTAAAAGTAAAAATCATTTTAGTTCTCCTTTAGGGTTTTACCGTGCTCTGTATCTTGAGCTTCAGTTAAGTAATATGGGTTGATTTGTTTAGTATCTAGGCCTTTGTTAGATGAGATACGCTTGTGAAGTGAAACATTTGAAATCATTAATGTGATTTATGTTTCTTAACATGTGAACTATCATTTCAGATGCTCAACAAAGAACATGAAAGGGAAGAAGACTCAAAATCAGTGCCTGTACCAAGTGTACCAAGCACAGCAGGAAATTGAAATTTGAGAGGATTTTGATACTTGGAGAGTTGGAGTTCTAAAGGTACAGTTATGTAGTACAATCAATACATGGACCAAAACAACGACACCTTCCTTTCTGTCACTCTTGAGCAGCATTCCTGCATGGGTTAATGAAATACATGTAATATGGCACAATGATCTCTTTTAACCCTTGCAATATTATTGCTTCAGCTCGTGGTTTATTTATTATGTATTTTGATTTTATTGCTCTTTTTGTTTATTGTTATCTGGTAGCTTCACTCGCAATTGCAACTGTTAATTAAAGAGAAATACATTTTTTTTAACCATTGTAACAAATTAATCATTACAGCAGAATCGATCTTTATTCCCATTTGTTTGTTGATCCCTTGCATCTACTGAACTGATGATAGCTCTAAACATGACTTTTTATTCCATACAAATTTTTAATATATGAATAGAAAAGTAACTATTGGAATTTATACTGGTATAAAACTCACTTTTGTAATTTGGGAGGTTCTTAGCAGATCTATTTTTACTCTAGTGCATACACGCCACTTTAACAATATCTTGTTATATACGATTGTTCATGTAGGGTGTGGTTGCTGGATTTTGAAATATTAGTAGGTGTTTGGGAGGGACGGTTTCAGATAATAAAGTCTATATTTTAATATATATTCAAGATTTTATAAAATTAAAAGAATAACATAAGATTTTTTAAAATTAAAAGAATAACATGATATATGATTCTTAAACTCCCTTCCCAAATTCCCCTCCCAAACAAGTGTCCTTTTAGATAAAGGGATCTCAATGATCATGATGATCCTTGATTTGTTTCAAAAATCATGTTTTGTACTTTATTTGCTATTAGCTATGTGTATCCCATGTAATTTGGTTGTTAACATCAGTGGGAATCTTTATTAAAAAAATTGGAAAGCTTTATTACTAGAACTATAAAAGTTAAACTAATGCCATTTTAACCTGTTTCATGAAAACTATGAGCATGTTGTTAATTCATCAGCTCTTGATTTGCAACTGTGAACATGGTATTAGGCTGTGTTAAATGATCATTTCACTGCCCACTGCAATTTCTAGCTGCTTAACTTTCATTGTACATTTAGATTGGAACACAAGAAACTGTGTGCTACCGCCAAACCAAACAATGCCTTAATTCATGGAATAATCAATATGTTCCTAGAAGAGTTTGATTATTGGAATTGTCCATTTGGGAGGCAGTCTAATACTCTAATATCAAGTGAAAAAACCGGATGTCTCACTACCAATTCAAGAATTAGTCCCATATCAATCACGTCTAAAAAACTTAAATTGTAGAAATATCTTGAGACGTCTATGATGGGTTAAAAAAAATGAAATGGAATGAGTATTTATTAAGAAGCCATATGGATGTAACATGAACTGAAAAACATCAAATTTAGTAATGCATATTTAAGAACTACGCATGGATTGAACAGGTAAACAACACTTATTGTCCATGCCATTAACTAAATAAATTTCCACATATTCAAGTAGAAAACGAAAGCCTTTTGCTTTTATATTTACCTCTTGTATGTGCAAGTGTGAAGTGTTAAGACTAAACTCAGTTGAAAGAGTTTTAAACAGGACATCCAGAATGCATCCCAAAAAACAACATAATTTAACATACTAACATTCGTCAATAAAAAAAAAATTGAATACAATCAATCTTCCTCAGTTTCCTCATATAGAACCGATTGTTCAAAATCAGCATCCATAATAACCCCATCCAAAACATGAACAACAATCTCCCTTTTTCTGACATCTACAATTTCACTACGAATCCTATTAACAACCACGATTCCACCAACATCTTTTGAAACATACAATGGAAACCCAGACAAAGAATCATAAGACACAACCTCACCAAACCTCAAATCAACAGAACAAATTGTACGAGGAACAGCAGAGAAACCCAACACACGACTCACAATTGCATATGTATCATTAAACTTGTCTTGTTTCAAACTATCATTCAAACTCAAACGCAGATCACGCTTAAAAGCTTCCTCAGAAGGAACAAAAATTGTAAAAGCAAGATCTTGAGGTAACATTTCAACCATCATATCACCAAACTTTCCCAATTTGAAATCTTCCAAGGAATTTTTTCTAGATCTGGTAATTGGGTCAAACCCCATTTTCTCATTACTCTTGTTTTTAGCTTCTGGAAGATTGTAAAAAGTTACCATTACGATGAAAATGCAGCAAATGGTGACTAGAATGGTTACAAGAGCGATCGAATGCTTCAAGATTACACTTTTCCTCATTTTGATTGAACCCAATTTTTCCACTAGATGAAATCGTTGCTATTGTAAATATTAATTTCTCAAAATTTGAGCTTCAAAAGGTGAAAGACTTTAAACTTGAAGAGTCAAAAGGAAGAAACATAAAGTGGTGCAAAACCTTAAAATAGTAGAAAGTGGTAGTTGATTGAAGTCAAACTGAAAGAAACAAGAGATCGTTAGATGTTATTGAACTCTCCTTCACCGTTGTGGCTGGAATTTTTCCAAATTCACACATCTTGTACCGTAACAACACGATTATCAATGTCAATTAAGCTAACTATCTGAACTTCGATAGTTTAAGTTTTTTTTAAAATGATTCAATAGACAAAATGACCTTGAAATTGAGAATTTGGGTTAAATTAATTCTTAATTTTGTAAATAGACAAATATATTATTAAAATTATAAAATATTAGTTACAATAGTGGTTGTGTCATTTTTTTTATTGTATGATCGTCTAATCAGGATTGAATTCTCTAGATATTAATTTTGGTAATTTTAGTATTTTTAAATAAAATCAAAATTTTGTTTGAGATTTGGGTCGATCTTAATCAAACGGTCACACAATGATTGTGTGAGTGAGACCGCAACAAATCCAAATTCTTCTTCAAGTTGATTCCACATAAATACTATCACAACATGGATGAATTTAATTATCTATGAAATTTAGGTCTTTCATGAATTAATTTTTCACTAACTAGTCAATGTGGTTTTTTCACGTTTATCTCACATCAATTTCATCTTGTCATAATCAAATTTGCCTATGAAATTGTCATATCATAGACAGAATTGTCGATAAT
Organism: Cicer echinospermum; assembly: GCA_002896215.2. Lineage (NCBI taxonomy): Eukaryota > Viridiplantae > Streptophyta > Magnoliopsida > Fabales > Fabaceae > Cicer > Cicer echinospermum. Next base: position 43,132,552 of record PGTU02000002.1, read on the forward strand.
TGTAATTGTGCATGAACTAATTATTAGAAATTTACTTCATGAAAGACCTAAATTTGATAAAACAATAGTTCATGTTGTGATATCATTGACATGAAATCATCACGCAGATGCCACAAATTCAATTGACATCTAAATTATAATCTTTAACAATAAAAGTTGACATGGAGACAATTTTGACTGAAATTTTATAAAACTTGGGAGATGTAACTGTTAATTCTCAAAATTAAAGAAATTATTTCATCAAATCTTACAAATTAGTGGACAAATTTGCCTATTCACTATATAATTAGTTGTTTCAAAATTTGTGTGTTATAAGAATGTAACATATAATTAAAACTTTGTATAATAATTCCATCATAAAAATTATAATAAGTGATCCAAACTATTGAAAATTTCACTTCATGGTGGTTCATAAATTGTGGATATGAAATGTAATAGCACAATGGTAGTGACTCATAAGTTATGAATATGAAATGTCATAGTTTTCATGTATATTATGACAGTGGCAATCGATATTCAATGCATTTTGGACGGTAGAATGTCTATAAATAAGTTATTGATTCCTAAATTTCTCACTCAATTTTTCTATAGTGAGAGAATAAAAGCTAGAAAAAACCAATAACATAAAAACTAACAATAGCTAGAGGTAATTATTTTAAGGGTCAAAAATTTAATTTCATAAGTTGACTAACATTGATGGTTTTTTTTAGAAAAGCAGAGATATGTTAGTAAATATGTTTACATTTGGTATTAGAGCCATATTTACCTCTTCCTTGTTGGTTCTTTGGTTTATCCAATTTCAATTTCGAGTATTTTATAATTTGATTTTAATGGTAATGACTCATAAGTTATCTATATGAAATGTCATAACTTTCATATACATTATGATAATGACAATTAATATTCAACTCATTATTAATGATAGAATATCTATAAATAGATTATTGGTCTCTAAACTTCTCACACAATTTTTTTATATACAACATATTTAGTGGGAGAGTAAAAGCTATTTCTCTATAACATCAAAACTTGAAGTTCTTTCTCTTTGCAACAATAACGAGTGTTAATTATTTTAAAGACCAAATTTAATCCCATTAAGTGACTAACATTTATGTTTTGTTTTCAGGAAGGTAAAAATATGTTAATAAATATGTTTACACTTTTTTCTCAATTAATATTTAAATTGGAGTCTAAAACCGTAATTTTGTATTAATTTAATTATCAATATAATCGACATTCTAAAATAATTTTATAAACTTTGAAATAATTTTTAGAATAGTAAAATCTTAATCAACTTATCTCAATATTTGAAAATCTTTTCACACTGCATCTAATAATACTAATTAGTTAATTTTAAATTCATCTATAATATTGTTAATTTAATGTTCTTATAGTCTCTATAAATATTAACAAAGGAAAATTTTCGTTATATTATATTATACAATTTTTAAGAATAATATTAAAATATTGATAATGTGATGACTAGATATCATCATTTATCTCACCATCCTTTAGAAAATCAAAAGCATAATTTATTTTCAAAGATAATTTGACATGAAAACTAGATACATCCACTACTAATCATAAGAGACAATAAAGATTTCAAGAATTTAAAAAAAATGTGGTTATGAAAAATAATAATTAAAGATAATTTAGTTTTTATTTATATAAATTTATTTATTTTTAAATTTACAAGTCAAAACTACAAATAAATTGTATTTAGTATTTTTTTTTAATTAGAATTTACACCTTAATCCTTTATGGGTCCGTTTGATGGTCAGAATAATGAGATAGAATATCATACACTTATCCTATTTCACTATATTCTTTTGTTTGATGCACTAATCAATATGATACGATACTCAAGTATTTTAAACATATCATGTTTCAGTCTTATTTTTTAATCCTGATTTTAAGTTAGGTTAAAATAATCCATATTCTCCACTCTCAACTTGTCTCCATTTTCCTCTTCCCACCCTCTCCATCGTGCTCTCTTCCCCATCTCCTCGGCATTGTCGCTCTCGTCTCCCTCTCCACCGTCACCGTCGTGCTCATCTCCATTGTTGCGCTCTCCCAAGGTACCGTTTTTCACTGTTTTTCCTCTTTTCATATTTGCCCTAATTTTCTTTAATTTTCTTATTGTGTTAATGAAATAATTTTTTGATTTTCTCTAATTTTATGATTGTTTTTTGTTGTTGATATTATGTTGATTTTATGATTGTTGACGTTGGATTGATTTTCTCTTTTCATATTTGTCATTATGTTTTTAGTTGTTTTCTGATTTATTTTATTATCATGTCCATATCTTATCTTATCTTTATCACGCTCCTGTTTCTATCATATCATGTCTATTAAAACGGACCCTTAATTCCTCAAATTCTTTTAGCTCCAACCTCTTAAGCTTTCCAACCCCTTTTGTTTAGATTTTTTTAACTCAAGTTAACTCATTGCATTTCTTTCAAGTCTCAAATTGGTAATAGAGGTTGGAATGAAATCCTAAATATGGGAACTAGCGTACAAATTTGACACCTTAGCACAAGGCCGGGAAGACAAAAGATAAGATTACGCCCTCGATAGTAGAACAACTTCTAGATAAAGTCAATCCAAAAGTTGCATCATATATATATATATATAGTTATGGTCTCTCTTCTCATTTATTTACAATATTAAATACTGTGAAACTGTTTTGATATTTATTATTTCAATCAACTTTAATAATTTATATTTTAATTGTAAATAACATATATTTTGATTGTATTGTATACACCAACAATCATAGTTAAAAAACTGTTATATTTCATCATAAAGAGTTTGTTTTACTCAAGAATTTTTACTTGAAATTAAATTACATAAAGAGTTTTTACTTAAAGTTAAATCACTCTAAAACTTTCATATTGATTGAAAATGATATATCTACTGTTTTTATTATTTACATCACTAATCATAGTTTTAATATTTGAACTATCATACTTTACGACAAAAAAAGTATATTTCACTTGAAGTTAAACTACTTCAATAATTTTCACTAGAAATTAAACTACTCTAAAGATCTTTCACTTGAAACTAAATCCCTTCAAAAAAATTCATCCGACGCTAAACCACTCTAAAAAATTTCAATTAAAGCTAAACCACACAATGAATTTCCACATGAAAGATAAACTATTTTGAAATTAAACCATTGTATCAACATGTAAATCTAATGTCTGTATTTTTACCACTATATTAAACTATTAAATTTCCTTAATTTTGCTTTCCCTCTAATCATTCATCCATATAACCTATAAAAATTAAGGTATTAATTCATTTTTTTGATAGCAAATAACTACAACTACAAACATTCACTAGACATGTACCAAAAAATTAAAATAAATATTCACTAGACATTTCTCACCACAAATTTTTTTCTTCTTTTATTTAGAATTTAAAGTTATTGAGCAAGTACTAGTCTTTTGGATTAAAGTTGGTGAAGCTTGGCCATGCGATTGACCAATACTATATATTGTGTACGACCTTAGATGTAGAAATTCTAATGTGGAATCATTAATGTAGCACATTGTTTGCAGATACGTTTGGGGTTTAAATTTGTGATTCAGAATTGAAAGCTGCATTGGCTGAATTGCACAAATGCCAATCAAAGTGATGCACTGCATAGACCATTAATTCATTCCATGAACCCACGCGGTTCATTGCATGAATAGATAGCACATTTTATGGGATACCTCCAAATTAACCTAATGTTTCCTACAGATAATATACTATATATGTCGGCATCATCAGTAAAATTATAGAATGGACAAGCGAACTTATATTTGGTGTTTTATTTTTTAAAATTATATAATTATAATAAATTTTATTATATTTGATGTGATATTAATTATTTTATTTTTTATATATATTAATTAATTCTTCTTATATTTTATGACTAAGATAATGATAATGAATTTTAGGGTTTGTTATTAGATTATCCTTTTTTTTTTTTTTTAATACCAATCTACCCCACTTTGAAATAAATATACCAATCTGCCCTACTTTTTTGCCCCAGATGCAAGTCGCATCCTGGGGCTGCGACCTCTTGAAAGGCAAAAATTTTCAACTGCAACACATGTCGCATCCTGGGGATGCGACCTCCTATTTTATCCACCAAAAATTCAACAACAAAAAAAAAAAACTTCCCAAGTGGGAGGTCGCATCCCCAGGATGCGACCATGCTGTTGCAGTTGAAATTTTTGCCTTTCAAGAGGTCGCAGCCCCAGGATGCGACTTGCATCTGGGGCAAAAAAATAGGGCAGATTGGTATATTTATTTCAAAGTAGGTAGATGGTATTAAAAAAAAAAAAAAGGGATAATCTAATAAAAAAACCTGAATTTTATTACATTTGTTGCAATCAATATATTTTTGTATAATAATATCTCATTTAACAATCAACTCAATAAAAGATAAATTTTTTAAAATGAGAATATGGATGAATAATTATTGATAAAAAAATATTTTTATGAAAAATAATTCAAATATTTTGTTCTTCTTCACAAATTCGAGAGGTCAAAGAGTAACAAGAGTTGCTTTCAAAAATAAAAACAAAAAGGATAACAATAAGTAGGACAACTAAGAAAAACACAACTTTTCTATTCTCTAAAGTTCTAATTTAAAAAAAATAAAAAAAAAATATGTCATCATTTTTTCCAGATATTTAATTATAAAGATTTAATAATTTATAAATTTTAAATTTTAAAATTAGAATTTAAGATAAAAAATATATTGAACCACTCAAACTAAGGGTGGGCAAAGTTCACTTCTGAACTAGAACCATTTGAAAACTGAATCGAACTAATTTTCAGTTTAAAAAAACTGAACTTAACTAATTTTCAGTTCAAAAAAAACAAACCGAATTGATTTTTAAACCGATGAACTGGTTTATTTTTTAACCGAACTGAACTGGTTTGTAAATCAAATTTTACATAATTACCCATAATTACTTCTAAAAAAAACAAATTCGGATCTAGTTTTTTCGAATTAAAAACCTGTTCGGTTCAGTTTTTTCAAACTAAAAACTGGTTTGTTTCGGTTCTAATTTTAAAAAAATCAGCTTAAAAAAGTAGTTCGGTTTTCAATTTTTATAAAGCAGTTTAGTTCAAAAACAGTTCGGTTCGGTTCAGTTCAGTTCTACAGTTTGGTTCAATTTTTGATTTTTTTGAACACCCCTAACTCAAACTTTAACGATTTGAGGTGTGTCCAGTCGCACTAGAGGTGCGCTAGATAGCAAGGTAAGAACAAGAAACAAAAATTAAAAACCGAACTGATTATGTAACTTTTGTATCGTCCTCTAATGTAAGAAAATTTTGTATTACGAAGAAAAATAAAAATAAAAAGTCTTCTTCTCTTAAAAATTTCTATTTTTTCTACTTCATTCTTTCTATTTTTCAAAGTTATTATCTCTCCTCTAAATTTTAAAACACACCCTAAAAGAATTGTAAAAGAAATAATAATTCCATAATTTTTTTTATGCAAAAAGAAATATTTGTTGATTACTTAGCTAGTTGTTTTTGGGATAACAATAAACCATCAACTAAAGTTATCTTCTATTGGTCTAGCATAGTAGTGTAGTTTTTGTGATAAAATTTTAATATATTAAATGCACATATTAATATTAATATAAATTCATTACAACATTAATTAAGACGGCATCAGTAGTGATTCAATAATATTTTTGATCTCAAATTGTTATATTGAGAGATAATTTGTATGAAAAAAATTTAAATGATATTTATAATGAAAAACATTTCTTATCTCATAGACAATTTGATAAGAATGAATCAATTTGAAAATTTAATACAACATTAAAGTCTAAAATAAAGTCCCATATAAACATAATTTATTTATTTTTGATTGAATAACAGAATAACTAAAGTCATATATATATATATATATATATATATATATATATATATATATATATATAATAATATAAATAAGTAAAAATACATCTATTCAAACTCAAACATATATATATAATATTTGTATTTATTAATAAAACATAAACAAGAATATAAAGTGAGGCGATATAAAATCTTAATATCTATATATCAATATTTTTATAGTTATCATAATTTATATTTATTACATAAAACATAAACAAGAATATAAAGGGAGGCGATATAAACTCCTAATATCTAAATATCAATATTTTTATAGTTATCATATTTTGTATTTATTACATAAAACATAAACAAAGAATATAAAGTGAGGCGATATAAAATCCTAATTTGACGACACATCTAAATTAAATAATTGATATATAAAATCCTTACACGATGACACATCTCAATTTAATAATTGATATATTTACTAATAAATTTGGAAAAATGAAAGTCAACGAAATAAAATTCAATTGTGACATCTATGTCTAAAATTTCCAAGGCAAGTGGAACAACTAGTTCTCTGCTCCGAAACTTTGTACATCTGAATTTGGTTGAAATTAATCATGCATAAAGGTCTGATATGACATCCTGTAGATATCATCAAGCGGTAAGGTGAGCAGAATCAAAATAAAAGTGTATGAAAAAATAGACAATTCAACACGAGTCTTTCAAAGAATTAATGGATAATAACATGTGTTTTTGCCAAAAAGAGTGTTAAGGGAATATGTTTAACCGTCCCCGTTTCCAATTTTTGAATCTTTTTGTTAGATATTTCTTTTCAATACATTTAAATAAATTATATGAAATCAGTTTATATATTTTATGTAAATTTAATTTTACATAAATAATCTATTTAAATATAAATAAAAATATAACTATAAAAAATATTTTTAAATTCTCTAGTTGATTTTATTATAAATTAGCAATAAAATTTCTGATAATATATATATATATATATATATATATATATATATATATATATATATATATATATATATATATATATATATATATATATATATTATATATATATATCAATTTGTCAAGAGTATGATAATTTACTCTTGTCTCTTTTTTTTGGGAAAAGGAATTATATTATAAAATAAATAATACATGAAGATAAACATAAAAAGTATTTTAAACTACAAATTTTATTTATAAGAATTTTATGATTTAATTATTTTTAGATTAATATTGAATTAAATTTTAGATTTCAACAAACATTTATGTTTAAATATAATTACATCACATCTCATACTTATCATAGAGTTGAGCATATGATTTTTTTTTATCATTTTCATTTCTACAAACTACTTGTTGGAAATGATGAAACATAATTGGCATTGATGATGGCTTTAATGTGTGAATTGAAAAATGAGAAGTCCCACATTGGAGGGAACACACTCATTTATGACATTTATAAGGAGTTAGTTTCACAATTGGGTTGGGCCCCAAGGGGCACCGCAATTTTGTGAAGGAGGGAGAACGCAAGCAAACGGACCACCACACGCGCGCGCGCCGCCGCCGCCCGCCCGTCCGTCCGGCTCGGCCCGACCCGGCTTGGCTTGGCTTGGTTCGGTTCGGTCCGGGTTGTGGTGTATTATTGTTTTTTTAACAGATGGAAATTAATTATTTATTTAATTAATTAATTGCTTGCGATGAGTCACATATTACGAAACTGCCATCCACAAGGTCAAAGTCAATGTTCTGATTCATTCAAACCCTAAACAGACTAGTCTCTTGTGCCTTGCTCAGTCAAAACCCTAATTTGACTTAGCTTCAGATGTTTGCCACGTCAAAACCCTAAAGCTGAGTCCTTCCACGTTTTTGACTTTTGCCCGGTCAAGGAGCCTTGTCAATCAAGTTTCCGATTTCTGAGGCACTCTCCTAGTGGCCAGTAAATGGACCTCGTGCTCCTTTGGATCCCCCCTTTTTCTCTGATCCAGTTGCTGAACTCATCTATAAATAGAGAGCTCACCTCACTTGGAAAAACACACCAAAAGCTCTCCATATCTGAGGCTTTTCTCACTTCTCCCCCTTATATTCTTCTTCTTCTTCTTCTTTTCTTGAGTAGCCTTCGTGCTATATTTGAGTAGCCTCCGTGCTATATTCGAGTGTCAGTCTATTGACTGGCATACAGAGGGTGTAATTCTAGAACGGTTTTCTACAGTGCAGTAGAACTCCGACACAGTGAATCTGGGCTGTTTTATCCTGGGGACTTCGTGGTTGATAGTCTGCCTTGCACAATTTTGGGCAGTGCCTCGAAACGTCTTAAAGAGAGCGACCTAGTCCGCGACTCAACCCAGTAATACTTTCGGTGGCATAAATTGTTTTCAAAGGTTTTCGAATTTCAAAAACAACAATTTTAAGACGTTTTCGAACTGCCATGTCTACCGACGAAATTACTGGGTCAGGTTCATCTGCTTCTGACTACAACAAACCATTTCGGTTTGAGGGAAGTCACTTCAAACGATGGCAACAAAAGATGCTGTTTTTTTCTAACCACGAAAAAGCTTGCCAACGTTTTGAAGGATGATATTCCGGTTGTACCAGAAAAAGGTGAACAAGCTGAAAAGGATAAAATAGCTGCTGAATTAACCCTATGGGAAAATAATGATTACTTATGTAAGAATTATATTCTCAATGGACTTGCTGATGATCTGTATGACTACTACAGCTCCGACAGCAATACTGCTAGACAGGTTTGGGATGCTTTAAAGAAGAAGTACGATACTGAGGAAGCTGGAGCCAAGAAGTATGCTGTAAGCCGCTACCTCAAATATCAGATGACAGATGACAGATCAGTCGAAGCTCAGTCTCACGAGATCCAGAAAATTGCTCACGAAATCATAACTGAAGGTATGTCCCTTGATGAACAGTTTCAAATTGCTGTTATTATTGACAAACTGCCCCCTGCTTGGAAAGAATTTAAAAATTCTCTTAGGCATAAAACTAAAGAATTCTCTCTAGAAAGTCTGATAACCCGCCTTAGAATTGAGGAGGAATCTCGCAAGCAAGACCAGAAAGATGAAATTCTTCTTGTAGCTAATAACAAGAAGAAAAGTTCCCATCGGAGCGGTTCTGAAGCCAAACGGCAAACAACTGAAGAATCAGAACCGTACTTCAAAGAACAGCAACAGGAATGGGAACCACCAAAGGGTCCCAATTGCCAGGCAGCCACCACCTCCTAGAAATGGCCCCCTTTCCTTTTCCTGTTTCAACTGTGGGAAAGAGGGTCATATGGCACGCAAGTGTAGGTACAAGCAAGGCGCTGTAAATCAGGCCAACTTGACCGAAGAGCAATTCGTTGCAATGATAACAGAGATCAACCTCGTTGGTGGATCAGATGGATGGTGGATAGACACTGGCGCCTCACGCCATGTCTGTTATGATCGTGCTATGTTTAAAACATACACTGCTGCTGAAGATAAGAAAGTGCTGTTGGGAGACTCCCACACCACTAATGTTGCTGGTATTGGAGATGTGGAATTAACATTCACATCAGGAAAGACCTTAATTCTGAAGGATGTGATGCACACTCCAGAAATAAGAAAGAATCTGGTCTCAGGGTTTCTTCTCAATAAGGCAGGGTTCACTCAGTCTATAGGGGCAGATTTGTACACCATTTCTAAAAATGGTATTTTTGTTGGGAAAGGGTACGCCACTGATGGCATGTTTAAATTGAATGTTGAATTGAATAAATGTCTCCTTCTGCTTACATGTTGTGTGATTTTAATATTTGGCATGCTAGACTCTGTCATGTGAACAAAAATGTGATTTCAAATTTAAGTGGTTTAGGCTTGATTCCAAAAGTGTCTAAAAAGGATTTTGAAAAATGCGAATTTTGCAGTCAAGCCAAAATAACTAAGAAATCCCATAAATCAATTGTTAGAGAAACTGAACCTCTAGAATTAATACACTCTGACATATGTGAGCTTAACGGAACGCTAACCAAAAATGGAAAACGTTATTTCATCACTTTTATTGACGATTGTTCTGATTTTACTTATGTATATCTCATGAAAAATAAAAGTGAAGCGCTTGACATGTTTAAATATTTGTGACTGAAATAGAAAATCAATTTAACAAAAAGATTAAAAAGGTTTCGTAGTGATAGAGGAACAGAGTATGATTCTGACTTATTTAATGAGTTTTATAAAACCCAAGGAATTATACATGAAACAACTGCACCATATTCACCTGAAATGAATGGTAAAGCTGAAAGAAAGAATAGAATCTTACTGAATTAGTTGTTGCTATAATGCTTAATTCTGGTGCTGCATCTCATTGGTGGGGGAAATTATTTTGACTGTTTGCTATGTTTTGAATAGAATTCCTAAATCTAAAAGCAAACATCTCCTTATGAGATAATGAAGAATAGACAGCCCAATCTATCTTATCTTCGAACTTGGGTTGTCTGGCGTATGTCAGAATCCCCGATCCCAAGCGAATCAAACTCGCTAGTAGAGCCTATGAATGTGTATTCATTGGGTATGCAGTAAACAGCAAAGCGTATAGGTTTTATGACCTAAACGCGAAATTGATCATAGAATCAAATGATGCTGACTTCTATGAAGATAAATTCCCTTTCAAATTAAGAATTAGTGGGGCAGCGGACCAAGTCAAGTTCCTGTGACAACGAGCACTGAAAGCAACAAACAAGACGAAACGGAAATTAGAAGGAGTAAGAGAGCAAGAGTTGCTAAAGATTATGGACCAGAATACATGGCCTACAACATAGAAGAGGATCATGCGACATTAAAGAAGCTCTGTCATCCTTAGATGCTGACTATGGCAAGAGGCTATAAACGATGAGATGGATTCTCTAGAATCTAACAAGACCTGGCATCTGGTAGACTTGCCTCCTGGTTGCAAACCAATAGGTTGTAAATGGATCTTGAAAAAGAAATTGAACCCGATGGATCTGTTGATAAATACAAGGCTCGCCTTGTAGCCAAAGGTTTCAGACAGAGAGAAAAACATAGACTTCTTCGACACTTTCTCACCAGTCACTAGACTAACATCCATTAGCGGTACTTATATCACTTGCGGCTATTCATAACCTGGTGATACACCAGATGGATGTTAAAACAGCCTTTTTTAAACGGGTGAACTGGAAGAAGAAATCTACATGGAGCACCTGAAGGATTTGTAATTCTATGGACAAGAAGACAAGGTCTGCAAGTTAGATAAATCTCTGTATGGTCTTAAACAAGCTCCTAAGCAATGGCATGAAAAGTTTGATAACTTGATTATCTCGAATGAGTTTAAAGTAAATGAAGTGACAAAGTGTATATACTACAAATTTGAAAATAACATTTGCACTATATTTAGTCTCTATGTAGACGACTTAACTCATATTTGGATCAAACATTCATGCTGTGAAATAATGTGAAATCATTTGTTGAGCAGCACTTTTATATGAAAGACCTCGGAGAAGCAAGTGTAATCCTCGGAATCAAGATTACTAGGTCAGAAAAGGGAATTTCTTTGGATCAATCTCACTATATTGAAAAGATCCTAAAGAAATATAATTACTTTGACTGTAAAACCTGCTTGCACACCTTATGATCCCAGTGTAAAAACTTTTCAAAAACTCTTGGTGAAGGTGTTAGACAAACTGAATATGCGAGCATCATTGGCAGCCTCAGGTATGCCACTGATTGTACTAGACCCGACATTAGCTATGTCGTGGGATTGCTGTGCAGTTTACCAGTAGACCTAGTATGGAGCATTGGCACGCTACGATAGACTCATGAGATACCTTAAGAGGACCATGAGTCTCGGATTACACTATGGAAGATTTCCAGCTGTCCTTGAAGGATACAGTGATGCTGATTGGAACACCCTATCAGATGATTCAAAGGCAACCAGTGGCTAATTTTCAGCATAGCCGGTGGTGCTGTATCATGGAAATCAAAGAAACAGACAATATTGGCTCAGTCCACCATGGAGTCTGAAATGATAGCACTGGCTAATGCTAGTGAGGAAGCAAGCTGGTTGAGATGCTTGCTAGCAGAAATCCCTTTGTGGGATAAGCCTACCAGCTGTGTTGATCCACTGCGATAGTACCGCGGCTATTGCAAAAATGGAGAGAACCGTTTTTACAACGGTAAGAGACGACAAATACGTCGTAAGCACAAGCACCGTTAGAGAATTACTTTCAAAAGGAGCTGTTTTGTGGATCATGTACGCACTGATGAAAATTTAGGCTGATCCTTTGACGAAAGGATTAGCTAGAGAGAAAGTCCAAATACATCCAAAAGGATGGACTAATGCCTATAGATAAAATGAGTCACTTATGATGGTAACCCGACCTAAAAGACTGGATAGATCCCAAGAATTAGGTTCAATGTATGTGATAATAACAAGTTCATAGTGATATAAGGTGAACATGCTAAGATTAAATGAGAAAGCTGATTCCTGAAGCGAAAAAGGATGAGATAATAGAAACTCTTTAATGAAGATCTATACTCCAATATGGTTAGTGGGTACCTAGTGGCTACAGGAGTACTCTTGATAGACTCACCTACGTGAATGTGGAAGTGGGGGCCGCTTCCTATGAATTTTCGAGGCAGAATTCCTAGAGCGTTCACTAGACTGGGATCACGTGCAGGCCCTAAATGCACGGGCTTTATAGAATACACCTAATGAAAAGGTTGTGTGTGGGTTATGATGTCAGAGATAAGTTCAAAACTACGGTTACTCTTGTTGAATCTGAATTCCTACTCGCTATGCAAAGGTTCAAGTCGAAAGACACTTTGTTTTATGCACAGTCTTATTGAAAGCGTCTGACGCTATTCTAGATCCATTTTAAATTCAAGTGGGGGGATTGTTGGAATGATGAAACATAATTGGCATTGATGATGGCTTTATTGTGTGAATTGAAAAATGAGAAGTCCCACATTGGAGGAAACACACTTCATTTTATGACATTCTATAAGGAGTTAGTTTCACAATTGGGTTGGGCCCAATAGGGGCACCGCAATTTTGAAATGGAGTGAGAACGCAAGCAAACGGACCACCACAACGCGCGCGCGCCGCCGCCGCCCGCCCGTCCGTCCGGTCGGCTCCAGACACTCGGCTTGGCTTGTGACTTGGTTCGTTCGGTACGTGTTCCGTTGGTGTATTAGTTGTTTTTTAACAGATGGATAATTAAATATTTATTTAATTAATTAATTGCTTGCGATGATTATGAGCTCACATATTCATACGAGACTGCCATCCACAAGGTCGAATTAGTCAATGTATTCTGATTCATTCAACCTAATTCTAACAGATAAGTCTCTTGTGCCTATGCTCAGTCAAAACCTATTTGACTTAGCTTCAGATGTTTGGCCACGTCAAAACCTAAAAGCTGAGTCCTTTCCCACTGTTATTTGACTTTTCCCGGGTCAAGGAGCCTTGTCAATCAAGTTTCCGATTTCTGAGGCACTCTCCTAGTGGCCAGTAAATGGACCTCGTGCTCCTTGGATCCCCCTATTTTTCCTCTGATCCAGTTGCTGAACTCTCTATAATAGAGAGCTCACCTCACTTGGAAAAACACACCAAAAGCTCTCCATATCTGAGCTCTTTCTCACTTCTCCCCCTTATATTCTTCTTCTTCTTCTTCTTTCTCTTGAGTAGCCTTCGTGCTATATTTGAGTGTAGCCTCCGTGCTATATTCGAGTGTCGTTCTATTGACTGGCTACAGAGGGTGTAATTCTAGAACGGTTTATCTACAGTGCAGTAGAACTCCGACACAATAGGTGAATCTGGGGTGCTAATTATCCTGGGACTTCGTGGTTGATTAGTCTGCCTTGCACAATTTGGGGCAGTGCCTCGAAACGTCTTAAAGAGAGCGACCTAGTCCGCGACTCAACCCAGTAAATACTTTCGGTGGCTAAATTGTTTTCAAAGGTTTTTCGAATTTCAAAAACAACAATTTTAAGACGTTTTTTAGGTGCGAACTGCCATGTCTACCGACGAAATATGGGTCAGGTTTCATCTGCTTCTGACAACTACAACAAACCATTTCGTAATTTGAGGGGAAGTCACTTCTAAACGATGGCAACAAAGAAGATGCTGTTTTTTCTAACCACGAAAAAGCTTGCCAACGTGTTTGAAGGATGATATAGTCCGGTTGTACCAGAAAAAGGTGAACAAGCTGAAAAGGAGATAACATAGCTAAATAAGCTGAAATTAACCCTAGGTGAAAATAATGATTACTTATGTAAGAATTATATTCTCAATGGACTTTGCTGATGATCTGTATGACTACTACATGCTCGACAGCATACTGCTAGACAGTTTGGGATGCTTTAAAGAAGAAGTACGATACTGAGGAAGCTGCGAGCCAAGAGTATGCTGTAAGCCGCTACCTCAAATATCAGATGACAGATGACAGATCAGTGCGAAGCTCAGTCTCACGAGATCCAGAAAATGCTTCACGAATCGAAACTGAAGGTATGTCGCTTGATGAACAGTTTCAAATTGCTGTTATTATTGACAAACTGCCCCCTGCTTGGAAAGAATTTAAAAATTTCTCTTAGGCATAAAACTAAAGAATTCTCTCTAGAAAGTCTGATAACCCGCCTGAGAATTGAGGAGGAATCTCGCAAGCAAGACCAGGAAAGATGAAATTCTTCTTGTGTACTCTAAATAACATAGAAGAAAAAGCCATCGGTAAGCGGTTCTGAATAGCAAACGGCAAAACAACTGAAGATCAGAACCGTACTTCAAAGATAACAGCAACAGGAATGGGAACCACCAAGGGTTCCAATTGCCAGGCAGCCACCACCTCCTAGAAATGGCCCCCTTCCTTTTCCTGTTTCAACTGTGGGAAAGAGGGTCTATGGCACGCAAGTGTAGGTACAAGCAAGGCGCTGTAAATCAGGCCAACTTGACCGAGAGCAATTCGTCTGCAATGATAAGCAGAGATCAAACCTCGTTGGTGGATCAGATGGATGGTGAGATAGACACTGGCGCCTCACGCCATGTCTGTTATGATCGTGCTTATGTTTAAAAACTACACTGCTGCTGAAGATAAGGAAAGTGCTGTTGGGAGGACTCCCACACCATAATGTTGCTGGTATTGGAGATGTGGAATTAACATTCACATCAGGAAAGACCTTAATCTGAAGGATGTTGATCACACTCCAGAAATAGAAAAGAATCTGGTCTCAGGGTTTCTTCTCAATAAGGCAGGGTTCACTCAGTCTATAGGGGCAGATTTGTACACCATTTCTAAAAATGGTATTTTTGTTGGGAAGGGTACCCACTTGATGGGATGTTTAAATTGAATGTTGAATTGATTAAATGTCTCCTCCTTCTGCCTTACATGTTGTTGTTGATTTTAATATTTGGCATGCTAGACTCTGTCATGTAAAACAAATGTGATTTCAAAATTATAGTGGTTTGTCTTGATTCCAAATAGTGTCTAAAAAGGATTTTGAAAAAATGCGAATTTTGCAGTCAAGCCACATAATAACTAAGAGTCATCCCATAAATCAATTGTTAGAGAAACTGAACTCTAGAATTAATTAAATTGATACATATATCATTAAATATAATTTTTAATTTCAACAAAAATTATGATATTTTAATTTTAATTTTAAAAAATTCAATTTTAGTCCTATTTTGATTATAAGACTTTTTTTAGAGTACTAAATAGTGTTCAACTTTTTACAAAACAAATCTAATATAGTTTGTAAAAAAGTATTTCAAAATATAAAATAGTTTTTTTATTAAAAAATATTCTTTTTATCTGTTTCGTGTGTTTTTTAGATTATGATGAAAACTAAAAAACTTATATTATTGTCATGATTTATTATATAAACCCATATGCATCGCAAAAAGTGAACGTTTAGTTTACAATTCTAAAATAGTTGAAGAAAGTTGTTACACTATTATCCCTTGAAAAAAAAATTGTCTCAAAATTTCAAATCTTACCTAAAAGAAAAGATAGATTATTATGCCATATGTTCAGATTTCATTCTTAACAGAGCTCTTCCGTGTTATTTCGCTCAAGGTTTTAAGCCTTGGTCCATAATTTGAATTGCTTTATGTCAAAAGTGAGATTTGTTTTAACTTGAAATAAGTCATAGTTTAAAGTTGATAAGGAGTCATAATGTACTTTTTCATTGGAAATACATGAAAAACATCGTGTGTAGTTCAATTAGAGGAGTCACAAAACCAAGCGAAAACCAAATGGCCCACTCTTTGGATTATTTGGAACGATCCAATGAAACAAGACTCAATTTTTTCACTATTCCATGCTCTTCCAACCACCATAATTGGATAATATTTAAAGAACATATATCGTCTTTTTCAAATAGTAAATTATTCTTTATTGTTAGCATAACTCATTCTATCGATTCCGAGAACTTTTAATTTGTCTCTATTTACCAATTTGTTTTTCCAATGATTTCTTTAATGCATTTCATATCTAATTACTCCATTTTTCTTATTCTAACCGGCACAAAAAAAGCATACATTTCAATGACCCATTACAATGTTTCGTAGGTGTTCATTCTTATGTTATATTTGTGAACTAATTTATGTTGAGAGTTAATACCAAAAAGAGTAGTTAGAAGTCAGTGGATTTAGTAAGTTTATAGATTCTGTTAGTAGTTTAGATTGTTATAAAAGCTGAGTTGTATTTTTAATTTGAAAATAAGGATGATAATGACAAGGCTCTCATTTTCTCATCATTTCTCCATCTTTCTTAAGTTCTTTCTTATAGTTTTCCACTAAAACATAACAAGTGGTATCATAGAGCTCATACGATCCTTGTTTTCCGTCAACAGGGA